>CM053029.1:391329044-391551232 GCA_028564925.1 Lithobates sylvaticus | reverse complement strand
ATATTAAGAGGAATATTACACTTTTATTGTTTCACTTTAAGCATTATTAAAATCACTGCTCCGAAAAAACTGTCTTTTTTAAAACTTTTTTGCATTGATACATGTCCCCTGGCACAGGGCCCAGGTCCCCAAACACTTTTATGACAATAATTTGCATATAAGCCTTTAAAATCAGCACTTTTGTTTTTTCCTGTTAGTGTCCCATAGACTTTAATGGTGTTCCGCGGCTTTTCAAATTTGCTGCGCACACCGCATAATGTGCGCTGTTCAGTGAACAGGTGAACAGCCAATGTTCGAGTCGAACTTGTGTACGACTCGAACATCTGGCTCATCCCTAATCTGAAGCAAAGACAGTTATTTCCTAGGAAATTGTGTGTTTGTTCCTTTAAATGTTATAGCTATATAGTAAAATGCTCAGTGCTTGTAGGAAAGCAGTTTAGATTTATTGAGCGCGGGAGACACTGAGAGATAACAGTTAAATGCTGAAGAGTTTGTTTCTGATAAGCAACAGCTGCACTTGGAAGATCTGAAGTGGAAAATACCGACTCCCTGAATTGAAACAGGATAATCAATCAAGAGAAAAAGTTTGGAAGCACATATCCTTTTATACAAGATCAGATTATTTACTACTCAATAAAGCTGTTAATTTACTGTAAGATATAATATCCAAAATTGTGTCTTTTGTACTTTATTTGTACATATACATATTGGAATAAAAAAGAACTATGCTGTAAATAACAAAGCAGAATATTGTTTTTGAGGAGCAATAAAGATCCATAAATAATGTTTTTTTTTTTTCCTGATCCAGACCTGTTTAACTGTACCATGTGTAGTGGGCTACATTCAGAAGCTAAAATTCGAATACCAACAGCTAGGAAGGTAATTATAACATAGAGATACAAAGTCTTATGCCCCGTACACACGGTCGGACCATGTTGTCGGAAATTCCGACAGTGTGTGGGCTCCATCGGACTTTTTCCGTCGAAAAAGTTTGAGATCCTGCTCTCAAATTTTTCCGACAACAAAAGTCCTATCAGACTTTTTCTGATCGTATGTAGCGAATTCCGACGGACAAAGTGCTCATGCTCAGATCACATTACAAGACCAAAGCTATTGGCTACTAGCCTCTACGTAGTCCCGCCGTACGCAATGAACGTCACCACGTTCAGAATGATCTGATTTTTCAACCAACTTTGTCCGACCGTGTGTATGCAACACCAGTGTCGGACAAAATCCGTCGGAAAAAATCAGACGGATTTTGTGGTCGGAATTTCCGACAGTGTGTACGGGGCATTAGGCTGGGTTCACACTGCTGTGCAGAATGCCTCACAGCAGGGGTCCTAAAATGGGGTTTGGACCTAAAATGGACCAGAAAACGCACAGGACTCTTGAGAGCCAGTCACAATCTTTCCACAAATTAAAAGATGCATATTTTTTTCAACAAATTTTAAATAATACATATAATACATATATTACTTGGCCATTTCCAAAAAAATATATTTTTTGAGTATTTGGAGATTGTTAAGTTATTAGGTACATATGTTGGATATGTAAATCAATACTGCATCTAAACACTTTGCGTGAGTGCGTGAGTGAAATTTCATCTACTATGTACTTTAATTGGTGAATAAGCAACTTTTATTTTTTTACTCATGTATTGGAACCTTTCCTTGAATAAGTTAAATATTAGACAATACCATGTTTTAGATTCATCTCCATTTTCTGATTTGTTCCCATGCTTCATTAAAGTGCAGGCCATGACAAAAAACAAAAAAACATAGGAAGCAAATTGCTGCGTGTGCATTTTCCAGTGTTTTTTTTTTTTTCTTTTTATAGACCCTGCAAGTACAGAAAAGTACCTGTTGACGTGTCATACATGTACTCAGTTCCTAATTTCTTGTTGTGGGCTGACAACACACAGCATTTTTTTAGACTGCATGGTTGTTAGCCCTCTCCAGTTATATATTGCTATTGAATTCTGTAGTTCTTAGTTCTGTAGTCAATTAGGCTCCTTGAGATAACACAGATCTCAAGAATTGAAATCGTGACATGATCAACAGGTACTGTATGTGCATTTAACATATCAAAATGGGGCACATAAGAGAAGTTCATTGTTAAGGTTTACCTGTAATTTACAATAGCTTAACCCCTTGAAAATACAGTATACATTCACTGTACAAAGAAGGAGCTTTCAGAACCTGTTGTATTTATTAAAATGTAATGGCAACTAATATGGCTTTGATTATTGTATGCATATGGTGATAATTTGTGTATATGGAATGAATGGGCATATTTAAAGTCAGACATAGTTTTCAGTAAATTCATAATGCTTACTTATTTTATTGAGGCAACAAAGCAGCAAAATCAGGCAATGTTTTTTGTCTTTTTTTGTTTTTGTTTTTTTTTCTTCTTTTTTTCTTCTTCATATAATTGTATTATCATTACAGAAAAAGCCCAACAAATGTAATGCACGTGTCATATACTCTGCTAGAGTCAGAACCCTTTGTGTCTTGTACTGATTATTTGATCCTATATTTTGAAAAAAAAAACTTTATAGATCAATTCCTCCTCATAAGCCCAACATGATGCTTGATATCTTGAGAATCACTTAAATGCTTACTTTGTAAATGTTTATAGATATGGACATATATTAGTATAGCAAGGTACCCAAAATTAGCAATAAGTAAAGTGGCCCATATGGGTAATGGTAAAGCAACACCTAAATAATTGGGTTAAAAAGAACCAGTAACCATGTTTCTACTTCTGTAAATAAACTGAAATTAGAAGATACATTCAATGAAATGCTGCTTCAGTCATGTATTGTGTCAGAAAGGGGGGTAGGTCATATGGTCCCCTATAGAAGAGCATTTTGCTATGGCAGGCAAACAGGGTGAAGGAGGATGAGTATAAGCAGTGGTCAGGTGGTCAGGCAATGACCCACATGAGTGGAACACTACTACCAACACACAGGTAATGAAAGATTCATGGAAAAACTCTGTACATTTCATAGTCTGTAGAAAGACGGAAGCCATCTATTGGCACCATTTTAATCTCTTCACAATACCCAAGCAACTACACTCAGTTCATGGCCCCAGGAAGTAGCTGGAATTCTGCTCCATTTAGCTGTTGTTGAATATATATTATTATGAGGTACTCAAAACTCTTCAGTTACAGGATGCTAGCACAGGAACACCAGTCCTGCTGCCACCCAATCATCACTTCCACAGTTAGCCATGCAAAACAAGGCACACAAATCTGTAACGTCCAACCCACTTTCCTCCTTTCAGCCCACCTTGGTGATATGAACACTTCTAATTTCAATCCTCCTGTTGAAAAAAATAGTAGGCTTAGCTAGTAAACATTAGTCACATTGGGGATTTGCCACCTACATAACCAGGCCATTACTTTAACTGACATTGACATGCAACGCTGTTACCCAAATAAAATGTATGTCATTTTTTCCCCCACAAATAGAGCTTTCTTGGGGGCAGTTGATCACCACTGCATTTTTTATTTTTTGCGCATAAAAAACGAAAAAAAGATCGACACTATCTATATATATATATATATATATATATATATATATATATATATAATATATATATATACTTTCTGCTATAAAGAATATACAATAAAGAAATGAAAAAAATCTAACTTCTTCATAAAGTTAGGCCAATATGTATTGTGCTACATGTTTTTGGTAAAAAAAATCCCAATAAGAGTATATTGATTGGTTTGCGCAAATGTTATAGCATCTACAAACTATGATACATTTTTTTTATGCTAGTAATAGTGGTGATCAGCAACTTATAGTGGGGCTGCAATATTGCGGTGGACATTCTGACACACTAACTGACACTTTTGACACTTTGTAGGAACCAGTGACACTAATGCAGTGATCAGTGCTAAAAGTATGCACTGTCACTGTACTAATGACACTAATGGCTTGGAAGGCATTAAACATCTAGGGTGATCAAAGGTTTAAATGTGTGCCTAACCAGTGTTTATGTGTACTGTGGAGGTGCCCTGTCTTGTTTACATAGGAAGAGCTCTGTCCTGTGTGTCTTTCCAACGATCAGCGGGTCCCGGCGGACAACCATTGACTAATCATAACAGAAGCGGCTTGCGGAAGTGGAGAATCACATATATATATATATATATATATATATATATATATATATACGTGATTCTGCACAGAACGGATGCCCTGCAGCAGTAAATCTGCTATAGGGCAGTCATTAAGTGGTTAAGTTAACTGTAGGTAAATACCTGAAAGTTGAATTCTACTTGGTGGCTATGGATTATTTTTCCACTTGTTTTTTACCCTACTGAATAAGTTTATCCTCGCCAATATTAGGGAATGGGACTGGAACAGCGTACTATTCTGCTTTTGAAAACCTGTAATTAGGATAATACTTTGCAGAATTTATGTATAAAGTGGAAGTCATGATATTTTTTTCTTTATATCATAAAGTGGTAGCAAAAAAACTTCTTTGGTCATAAAAGTACATTTCCCTCTGTGAAACTTTCAAACTCTCACAACTGTATATCCTCGAAGAAAGAGGATTTTTCTTTCAGCTATAAAATGATTTTGTTTGTTTGCTTTGTTGAGTGAAATTATCTTCAATTTAAAAGTCAGTATATTTTGAAGGCAAAAATAAGTAAAATAACCCCAAGGACATGTAGAAAAACAGCCACAATGTTCTATGTCTAGTAGACCTGCCCTAAATTAAAATTTTCTTGGACAAGAATATACACAATTTCATATTCTGCTAACAGCAATAATGTTTACAAGACTGCCCACACTGCCCTCTTAAATTAACCCATTTGGGAGCATGGTTTGAATAGCTCTGGGAATAGAAACTCTGTAGCTATGTATGTCTCACTTGGGCTACCCCTCAAATAGTCTATTAAGACCTTTTTTAATCTGGATGTCACCTGTGTGCTAGATGAGGCACAGGAACAGTTGGATATCATCTTGGACAACCCTGCCACACCTCCCACAGCAGCTGCTGTGAGATTCGACCAGAGCATGGGAACCTACTCCCCTGCAGCTTCTCCTCACATCAAATTAGGGGAATCTAACTCTGAATGGTGGGACCAGGTGTGGCAGAACTCACCACTTGCCAGCTCCATTATTGTCTGAAACATGTCCCCCATACTCTTGGATTTTATCCCGTGCTGGATACCTGGCCTCCTGTGCCATCAAATCTCGCTTTATAGCAAGCTCCACCACTCCATCAAAGTCACAGAAGCTGCAGGAGTTCTTCAGATTGGGTGAGATCCTCAGCCCCAGAACCATCAGCTGATCTTCAGGGAACAGTGAGTACCCCATATGGGACTTCTTCCTTTATTCACACACCAGGCTATAGACCTGTCCTGAACACTCTCCAATGTGGGTGATCTGTAGGGGTTACTGCCTCCCCATACTCCTCTTCTCAGGCTTTATTAGGCACTGCTTATGTAACTCCTGCCCACTGACTCACTCCATGTCCAGCTATAACCCCTGATTCATAATCAGACTCCTGGCAAGACTGTTAAATGTCAAAAATACACCCACCTAAGGGGACTTTGTCCTATGATTGGGGAGGTCAAGGAAACATGCAGAGCAGAGATCATGGTTCATTGTTCTGGCACTTAACCGACCGTGTCAGTATTTTAAATGAGGAGCTACAGATGACCAATCAGTCTCTACACTTCAAGCCCAGCTCGTGGATCAGGCATCTACTTTTAGAAAATTTAAGAGGCACTTGGAGGACCTAAACAACAGAGGACACCACAATAATAGTAGGCTTCCAGAAATGGCTAGAGGCCTCCCAGAGTGAGTACATTAAGCTGATCCTACAGTTTGGAAAAGTAATTTTATCCCCGTATCACCGCGTAATGGTGTTGCGGATACGGTACAGTGTAAAAAAAAAATGCTTGCCACGTCCCGAAAATTGTAGTCTAAATATTAGGTATTTTGTCAACAAATTAATGTTGGAGAGTGATGGACTTTTTAGGCGTCAGATAGATATAACAAGTTTTTTTATTAAAAACATATACAAAAAAAAAATATAAAAATAAATAAAGAATTATAAATCTAAAACAGATTGTTTGGAAATAACAACCTGGCACATTATAGAAATCTTTAACAAGCTGATGTATAAGTACGCTCAGATAGTAACAAAGTGGTTCCAATGAAGTCACTATATGATCATTCAAATTTCCTTAGAAAGATTGTGACATTAAAATAAACAGAAACATGAAACCATCAGTGAGCGATACAGTCATACAGAAGAACAGTTTGTTTGCAGTTGCTCTACATGTTACGCGTCCTAAGACGCTTCCTCAGGAGCTTTCTATATTAGGAATAAAAAGAGAAACAAATATGCAATAAGAAAACAATACATATAACATAACATAATCAAATGTGACATTGGATCGAAGGCAGCCTGGAGCGTAGAAATGTCGACCGCCATAAGAGGGGATAGGGGGGGGGAAAAAAAGGGGGGGGGGGAAAAGAAAAAAAAGGGGGGGAAAAAGTAATAGCGGAACAGAAAAAAGGGGGGTATGGAAAAGAGAGTGGTTTGGGGGTGATTAGATCGGGAGTGAGATTGGGTGAAACGGGAATGTGAACAAGGGGGGGAGGTAAGGGAAAGTTTGTTGTTCAGCGGAGTGAAACGGTGTGCATTATGGGAACGAGTGCAACATAATCAATTGCGTGATAAATGTGGTAATGAATGTATACTTACAATCCCTGTAAAGGGAAGGAGTTTAGTGGAACGGGGAACCAAAATACGTTTGTCAGCAGCGGTACTCTGGACATATATGTATGTCAATGGGCCGAGAAATTCTGTATTAATATTTTATTAGTAGATTATTTTATGTTATTTTTTGTTGTTAATATATTTATTCATTTTTTGTATATATACAACGAAGGATTATTAATATTAGTATGGATATGCCATTGGTCTATGCTCAATCATCAATATGTGCTAGTGTTAGGATATATGTTAGGTAGTGCACAATTGTTGTGTATATAATTATCTATATATGTATAAAGATTAGATACATATAGTCATATATCGTAGTAGGTGTATAAAGAGAACTATAAATATATAGCCAACTTTTCAGGGTGCAAGTACGCCTCCATAATTATCCATCCATGTAGGAGGGAGGAGTAAACTTATTACACTGTACACATTGATGGTAGCATAGTAAGGGAATCATTCATAGTATAAAGAGAAAAAAACAAGGGGGATTGAGGATTTCTACTTACCCTATGGTGAGAAACTGGCCTCGTACTTATTATTGTGAGCCCATACATTGGGGTCAGAAGGTAAATAAGGGGAAAGCAGATGCTGCGGGATACGTTAGCCTATAGGGCCTCCGACTGGCCAATGCTAGTATGGAAGGGTGGAGAGGGATTCAGCCCAATTGTCCACAGGTGTCCTACAAGAGGAACACAACAGAGCATAAAAATAAGAAAATAACTTTGACTGGTTCCAGGTAGGCCAAGACCGTATCTTAGCCAAGTAGGAATGTCAATGTCCTACCTTGTAGCAATATGGTTCCGTTGTGGTTCCCCGTTCTCGCAGCTGTGCCAGGAGGCTGCTCTGTCTGACGGCAGCCTGAGCCGTCTTTTATAGTGCAGCCGTCCCGGTAGTGACGTCACCGCGTAAACGCGGCGCGTCATACTACCCGGCCGAGTCCTAGTGCGCATGCGCCAGAGAACGTAGAGACGCGGCGCTGGCTAGGTAACCAGCGTCGCAGTCTCTGCTCGCGCGCATGCGCAGGACACGGCCTCAGAAGGAGGAACGAGGATCGTAATCCCCCCTGAGGCCGAAAGCGTCACTAAGGCTGCAACAAGTGCAGCCAGCGACGCTTTGTGGCCGCATAGTGCACTACAGCGGAGCGCTCCATCTGATGACAGAAGAGGAAAGGAGGAAAGAGATAAGAAATTGAAAAAAGGGGGGGGAAAACTCAGCTGAAAAGAAAAAGTGGAAAAAATAAGAACCAAGGGAAAGAGTGACATGATGGGAAAAAGTGACGGGCAACGATCCATTTAGCCAGAGGATGCCCTCCATCCAATGCATGGAAATTTTTAGAATGATATCAATTAACAGGTGTTTGTAGAATATCATAGATAGACAACCACGGACAAGAGCCTTGGAATGTACATTATAATAATATGGTGTACAGAAGATAAAAACAATATAGATTAGTATAATTAACATGGACAAAAAAATATAAAAACAAAAAAGTATATATTACATCTGAATAGATGAAGTAATGTCTTTTTAAAGTGTTTGATCGAACAGTACCAACGGTTCAGATCATTTGCCTTATTGTGATAGCGACCGCATAGAGTATATAAGCGGGATCTAACACACTAAAGACCTATTGGGTGTAGAGGTTTAAAGGTATTTTCAGTAGACCTAAGAAGGTGTATGTACCATGAAAATTACCAACTTATCCAAAAAGGAAAATTAATAACAAGAATGAATAACATTAATTTGGAGGAACTATATGTGGAGGGGGGTTGATAGGGAAAGGGAAATTAGAGAAAGGTATTTTAGAGGTTAGAATAATTGTTCTGGGAAATGCTTGAAGGGAGTGGAGATATTGTATTGCATGTATATAGAGGAATAATTGAAGCTGAGATTAGTGATTTGGTTGTAGGTTTAATAACTACAAAAAGGATTTATAAGAGTGTGATTCATTGAGGCCTGGGGCGTGCATGGCGTCCAGCCGTTCTATCCATAATGTTTCCTTTTGTAGGATGAGTCTATCCCAATTTCCACCTCGTGGATTTTTGGGCACAACTGCTAGTACACTGAAAGAGACGCAGGAGGTGTCGAACCTATGATATAGGTCGATGTGCCTACTAACTGTGGTGAGCATTTTTCCGTTGGAGGACACATATACATGATCTTTGATGCGCTGCCATAGGCAGCGAACTGTCTTGCCTACATAAAAGGCCCCGCAGGTGCACAACATAAGATAGACGACTCCTTGGGTAGTACAGTCTGCTCTTGTTTTTAAAGCAAAAGTGTCTCCTTTGGGGAGTCTGATAGTTTTGCTTTGGCATACCCAAGGACAAAAGTCACAATTACCACAACGAAATGTGCCATTTGGTTTATAATCAATCTGTGGTACGTTGGAATAATGACTTGAGACCAGACGGTCACGAAGCGACGTGGTACGTCTAAAGGTAAGCTCTGGTCTCAGGCCAATATGTTTCCTCACGGTTGGATCCTGATAGAGTAAATGCCAATGGTTAGTGATGATACTACGGATTTCTTGATGCTGAGAAGAATATCGTGTAATGATTCTAGATTTGGTTATTTTTTCAGGGTTGGATTCTTTCATGGAGTATAGAAGTGTATTTCGCGACTGTTTTAGTGCCTTATTATATGCTTTTCGCAAGGTGGATTTTGTATATCCTCTTGCTCGCAAGCGTGATTGGAGTAATTTTGCTTCCACTATGAAATCTTGAAGGTGTGTACAATTTCGCCTTAACCTTATGTATTGTGCATAAGGAATGCTTTTTAGTAAAGCTGCAGGGTGGGCGCTGTCTGCGTGTAGGATTGTATTCCCGGCAGTTTCCTTTCTATAGAGGGTTGTAGCTAAACAGTTTGCTTGATCTTTGAATATGGTCAAGTCCAAGAAATTAATCCTGGATTGGTTCACATTCACAGTAAATTTTAGGTTAAAGGAGTTGATGTTAAGTGCTTCGACGAAATTTGACAGTGTGGTGGAGGTACCAGTCCAGATCAAGAAGATATCGTCTATGTACCTCCACCAAGACATGATCTGATCAGTGTACATAGATAGGTCCTCCATGGAAAAGATATGACGTTCCCACCCCCCCAGGTACAGGTTTGCATAGGCTGGTGCACAACATGTGCCCATAGCAACCCCCTGTACCTGGAGGAAGTGGGACTCCTTGAAACTGAAATAATTGTGTGTTAACACAAATTGTAAAAGGGTTAGAATGAATTCGTTATAGTTCCATTGGGTGTGAGGTTCTTCATAAAGGAAGGTGCGAACCATCTCGATGCCCTGCTCGTGAGGGATGCTGGAGTACAAAGACTCCACATCTAAAGTCACGAGGAGGGCATCGGGAGGGATCACCAAGCCTTCAACCTTCTTTAAAAAGTCTAGTGTGTCTCGAGTGTAGGATGAGAGACTCATTACATGTGGTGTAAGGACTGAGTCTACCAGTCTACTAGCCCTCTCCGTGAGTGAGCCAACGCCTGATATAATAGGTCGGCCGGGTATGGGTGAACATTGTTTGTGTACCTTCGGTAGGGCGTAGAACGTAGCCTCCTTAGGAAATTTGTTGTTCAAATAATTGTAGGTATCTTGGTCTATCACATTGTTGTGATAGCCTTGATTTATAATCGTGAGGTATTGGTTCTGGTACACGGAGAGGCTCGTGGAGGGTATAGGTTTATACCAATCTTCGTTCTGTAAAATAGCATAACACATCGTTTCATAGATTGATCTGGTCATCAAGACAACATTGCCACCCTTGTCTGATGCCTTGATGACCAGATCAGGATGATTTTTGAGTTTGATGATGGCATTTCTTTGACAGGCAGTCAGGTTAGTGGGGTATGAGTCAATCTGCATGCTCTTAATATCACTGATTACGCTTAATAGGAACGTCCAGATATGAGCATTAGTTGACAGATCTGGAAATCGGGTAGATTTAGGTTTGAATTTTTTAGGGTTGACTGTTACATTAGTACATTCGACTATAGGTATGGAACTATTACCTTCCCCCCTTTTTCTTTCCCCCCCTCTTTTTCCCCCCCCCTATCCCCTCTTATGGCGGTCGACATTTCTACGCTCCAGGCTGCCTTCGATCCAATGTCACATTTGATTATGTTATGTTATATGTATTGTTTTCTTATTGCATATTTGTTTCTCTTTTTATTCCTAATATAGAAAGCTCCTGAGGAAGCGTCTTAGGACGCGTAACATGTAGAGCAACTGCAAACAAACTGTTCTTCTGTATGACTGTATCGCTCACTGATGGTTTCATGTTTCTGTTTATTTTAATGTCACAATCTTTCTAAGGAAATTTGAATGATCATATAGTGACTTCATTGGAACCACTTTGTTACTATCTGAGCGTTCTTATACATCAGCTTGTTAAAGATTTCTATAATGTGCCAGGTTGTTATTTCCAAACAATCTGTTTTAGATTTATAATTCATTATTTATTTTTATATTCTTTTTTTTTATATGTTTTTAATAAAAAAACTTGTTATATCTATCTGACGCCTAAAAAGTCCATCATTCTCCAACATTAATTTGTTGACAAAATACCTAATATTTAGACTACAATTTTCGGGACGTGGCAAGCATTTTTTTACACTGTACCGTATCCGCAACACCATTACGCGGTGATACGGGGATAAAATTACTTTTCCAAAAGACTATATTAGGGTGGAAGCACCCCCATTTCTTCCTGTATGGCATCTATCCATGTAGGCAATATAAGCCACTCTGTTTTTTCTAAAAACAAAATTCTTTAGATATCTCGGTCCTCCGGTTCAACATAACTAGGAACCTCTGGACTGAAATATGGGTATATGAACCCCATGTTTTTGAGTAACTATTAAACCCATATGAATTTTTTCTTTCCCCTCTTGGGTTTTTTTCAACCTTTTTTGTGGGTTCTTTCTCTGCGACTTATTTAGCAGACAAAGAAATACAAGCACAATCTCACCTCTATTCCACTTATCCAAACAGTTAATAATAATATTAATAATCCCTCCCCTTAACCCCAGCATCCCTTTCTTTCCCTCCCCCTCAATAGTTGTTTTTACCCCCCCTCCTCACCTTTTTTCTTTCCCCCCCCCCCCCTTTCCTCTTAAAAACCACCCACCGACCTCTCTCTTTTTACAATATTATCCCCTTGGGTTGTAACTCTTTGTTGGAGAATCATGGACTTTATTGGTACAGCCTGGACAGGCTATATGAGTGAGATTCAAACCAATGTCAACCTAGATACAGGTCCAGAAATTAATATCAACCAGTACATGAATAAAATGAAAAGACTTCTTAAAAAGAAGTCTAATCTTTATTGGCACGTTGACTTCCTGCAACAATATATTAGAGAAAATATCAGCCCTATTGGTCTTCGGACACATCTATATCCCTCCTTTCAAAATTATACCCAGGATTTTAAAAAATCCTGGGAAAAAGTTCTTACACAGTGCAGTGTGGAACTCATGAAAATACTTATAATACAATATCAATCGGAACTTTCAAGTCTCGATCAGGATATATTGATGTTGCAATCAACCAACGAATCAATTAAAGATCATGCTCAATATACCAAACGTTGGCAGGAAGTCAAAGACTATATTACCAAAATAACTAAAGATATTATTTTCAAAAAACAAAACAAAATGTCAAAAGACAAACTGGCCTTCATGGAGGGTTTTGCATATAAATGGCAAAACCCCCATCAAGGAAGAGGTCCTAGAATCTTTACTCGAGGTAGACAACATGGTAATGACTTTGGTTTAACTGAAGATGATACAGAATCTGACTCCTCTATATCTACCATTTCTTCACAGCCTACTACTAGACGAGAAACTTCATCATCCAACAATACAAACTCAGGATCACGTAAGAGGGGCCATGGTGGTGGGCACTTCACACCCTATCCCAAAAGATCTAGTACTAATGAACATAGACCCAAAATTCACTCTCAACCTGACACTTCAACTAACCATGGTGGTGGTGGTAGATCACAAAACAAATACATGGGCTCTATAGCCCAACAAGCTGCCCAAATTTTGAACACACAATCACAGGCCTCTAGAGCCCCCCCCCCAGGCAACCCACTCCCTACACGTACCCCTTCCAGCCAATCGATGAACACTGGATCACAATTAACAAACCCACCGACTATCAATCATTTAGTTGCACCCGGCCTTGCCCCCATCACACATACGTTGCCCAATAACTCTAATTCAACAATCACGAGACAAACTACATTAGACTCACACCTAGCCTCAACAACTACAGCACAACCAAATTTTCAAATGGCGGAGCCTCACTCGCACCTAACCTAGAATTGGATATTATCAATTTAACCACGTACCAATTCACTAACATTGAATTGGAGGTACTAAAATTAGGATTAAGTTTTTGCCCCTCAACAGATCTAGATAAATACGAGTTAATTAAGGACATATACATGTTTGCAAGGACTCTGACATACAAGTATATGTTCGACCAATCCACCATTAGAACCAGACAGGAGCGTGAATTAGCCGAAAGCATTAAACATTATTCTATGGCAGACTTTAGAGCACTCCGGGACCTTATGATACTCCTGGAAGAAAGCAATGACGTCACCTTGAACGACACCTCCCAAACACAAAATAGTTCCATACCTGTAGTCGAATGTACCAATGTAACAGTCACCCCTAAAAAATTCAAACCTAAATCTACCCGGTTTCCAGATCTGTCAACCAATGCTCATATCTGGACCTTCCTATTGAGCGTAATTAGTGATATTAAGAGCATGCAGATTGACTCATATCCTACTAACCTGACTTCCTGCCAAAGAAATGCCATCATCAAACTTAAAAATCATCCTGATCTGGTCATCAAGGCATCAGACAAGGGTGGCAATGTTGTCTTGATGACCAGATCAATTTATGAAACGATGTGCTATGCTATTTTACAGAACGAAGATTGGTATAAACCTATACCCTCCACGAGCCTCTCCGTGTACCAGAACCAATACCTCACGATTATAAATCAAGGCTATCACAACAACGTGATAGACCAAGATACTTATAATTATTTGAACAATAAATTTCCTAAGGAGGCTACGTTCTACGCCCTACCGAAGGTACACAAACAATGTTCACCCATACCCGGCCGACCTATTATATCAGGCGTTGGCTCACTCACGGAGAGAGCTAGTAGACTGGTAGACTCAGTCCTTACACCACATGTAATGAGTCTCTCATCCTACACTCGAGACACACTAGACTTTTTAAAGAAGGTTGAAGGCTTGGTGATCCCTCCCGATGCCCTCCTCGTGACTTTAGATGTGGAGTCTTTGTACTCCAGCATCCCTCACGAGCAGGGCATTGAGATGGTTCGCACCTTCCTCTACGAAGAACCCCACACCCAATGGAACTATAACGAATTCATTCTAACCCTTTTACAATTTGTGTTAACACACAATTACTTTAGTTTCAAGGAGTCCCACTTCCTCCAGGTACAGGGGGTTGCTATGGGCACATGTTGTGCGCCAGCCTATGCAAACCTGTACCTGGGGGGGTGGGAACGTCATATCTTTTCCATGGAGGACCTATCTATGTACACTGATCAGATCATGTCTTGGTGGAGGTACATAGACGATATCTTCTTGATCTGGACTGGTACCTCCACCACACTGTCAAATTTCGTCGAAGCACTTAACATCAACTCCTTTAACCTAAAATTTACTGTGAATGTGAACCAATCCAGGATTAATTTCTTGGATCTGACCATATTCAAAGATCAAGCAAACTGTCTAGCTACAACCCTCTATAGAAAGGAAACTGCCGGGAATACAATCCTACACGCAGACAGCGCCCACCCTGCAGCTTTACTAAAAAGCATTCCTTATGCACAATACATAAGGTTAAGGCGAAATTGTACACACCTTCAAGATTTCATAGTGGAAGCAAAATTACTCCAATCACGCTTGCGAGCAAGAGGATATACAAAATCCACCTTGCGAAAAGCATATAATAAGGCACTTAAACAGTCGCGAAATACACTCCTATACTCTAAGAAAGAACTCAATCCTGAAAAAACAGCCAAATCTAGAATCATTACACGATATTCTTCTCAGCATCAAGAAATCCGTAGTATCATTACTAACCATTGGCATTTACTTTATCAGGATCCAACTGTGAGGAAACATATTGGCCTGAGACCAGAGCTTACCTTTCGACGCACCACGTCGCTTCGTGACCGTCTGGTCTCAAGTCACTATTCCAACGTACCACAGATTGATCATAAACCAAATGGCACATTTCGTTGTGGTAATTGTGACTTTTGTCCTTGGGTATGCCAAAGCAAAACTATCAGACTCCCCAAAGGAGACACTTTTGCTTTAAAAACAAGAGCAGACTGTACTACCCAAGGAGTCGTCTATCTTATGTTGTGCACCTGCGGGGCCTTTTATGTAGGCAAGACAGTTCGCTGCCTATGGCAGCGCATCAAAGATCATGTATATGTGTCCTCCAACGGAAAAATGCTCACCACAGTTAGTAGGCACATCGACCTATACCATAGGTTTGACACCTCCTGCGTCTCTTTTAGTGTACTAGCAGTTGTGCCCAAAAACCCACGAGGTGGAAATTGGGATAGACTCATCCTACAAAAGGAAACATTATGGATAGAACGGCTGGACGCCATGCACGCCCCAGGCCTCAATGAATCACACTCTTATAAATCCTTTTTGTAGTTATTGAACTTACAACTGAATTACTAATTTCTTTTAGCTTCAACTATTCCTTTCTATATACATGCAATACAATATCTCCACTCCCTTCAAGCATTTCCCAGAACAATTATTCTAACCTACAAATTGCCCTTTTTCACTTCCCCTTTCCCTATCAACCCCCCTCCACATATAGTTCCTCCAAATTAATGTTATTCATTCTTGTTATTAATTTTCCTTTTTGGATAAGTTGGTAATTTTCAAGGTACATACACCTTCTTAGGTCTACTGAAAATACCTTTAAACCTCTACACCCAATAGGTCTTTAGTGTGTTAGATCCCGCTTATATATTTCATGCGGTCGCTATCATAATAAGGCAAATGATCTGAACCGTTGTTACTGTTCGATCAAACACTTTAAAAAGACATTACTTCATCTATTTAGATGTAATATATACTTTTTTGTTTTTATATTTTTTTGTTTATGTTTATTATACTAATCTATATTGTTTTTATCTTCTGTACACCATATTATTATAATGTACATTTCAAGGCTCTTGCCCTTGGATGTCTATCCATGATATTTAGAAATACCTGTCAATTGACACCATTCCAAAGTTCCATGCATTGGATGGAGGGCACCCTCTGGCTATATGGATCGTTGCCCGTCACTTTTTCCCATCATGTCACTCTTTCCCTTGGTTCTTATTTTTTCCACTTTTTTTTTTTCAGCTGAGTTTTCCCCCCCCTTTTTTCAATTTCTTATCTTTTTCTTTTTTCTTTTTCCGATTATTAGATGGAGCGTTCTGCTGTAGTGTATTATGCGGCCACAAAGCGTCGCTGGCTGCACTTGCTGCAGCCTTAGTGACGCTTTCGGCCTCAGGGGGGATTGCGATCCTCGCTCCTCTTCCTGGAGCCGTGTCCCGCGCATGCGCATGAGCTGAGACTGCGGCGCTGGTTACTTTAACCGACGCCGCGTCTCTACGTTCTCTGACGCATGCGCGATAGGACTCGGCCGGGTAGTATGACGCTCCGCGTTTACGCGGTGACGTCACTACCGGGACGGCTGCACTATAAAGACGGCTCAGGCTGCCGTCAGACAGAGCAGCCTCTCCACACAGCCGCACAGCTGCCAGAACGGGGAACCATAACGGAACCATACCTCCACTAGGTAAGACACTGACACTCCTACTCGGTCAAGATACGGTCTTGGCCTACCTGGAACCAGTCAAACTCATTTTAATACTTCACGCTCTGTTGTGTTCCTCTTGTAGGACACCTGTGGACAATTGGGCTGAACCCCTCTCCACCCTTCCATACTAGCATTGGCCAGTCGGAGGCCCTATAGGCTAACGTATCCCGCAGCATCTGCTTTCCCCTTACCTCTTACAATTGACCCCAATGTATGGGCTCACAATAATAAGTACTAGGCCAGTTTCTCACCATAGGGTAAGTAGAAATCCTCAATCCCCCTTTTTTTTTCTCTTTATACTATGAATGATTCCTTTACTATGCTACCATCAATGTGCACACTGATGCATCAACAATTAATAAGTTTACTTCTCCCTCCTATATGGATGGATAATTATGGAGGCGTACTTGCACCCTGAAAAGTTGGCTATATATTTATAGTTCTCTTTATACACCTACTACGATATATGACTATATGTATCTAATCTCTATACATATATAGATAATTATATACACAAAAATTGTGCACTACCTAACATATATCCTAACACTAGCACACATTGATGATTGAGCATAGACCACTGGCATATCCATACTAATATTAATAATCCTTCGTTGTATATATACAAAAAATGAATAAATATATTAACAACAAAAAATAACATAAAATAACCTACTAATAAAATATTAATACAGAATTTCTCGGCCCATTGACATACATATATGTCCAGAGTACCGCTGCTGACAAACGTATTTTGGTTCCCCGTTCCACTAAACTCCTTCCCTTTACAGGGATTGTAAGTATACATTCATTACCACATTTATCACGCAATCGATTGTGTTGCACTCGTTCCCATAATGCACACCGTTTCACTCCGCTGAACAACAAACTTTCCCTTACCTCCCCCCCTTGTTCACATTCCCGTTTCACCCAATCTCACTCCCGATCTAATCACCCCCAAACCACTCTCTTTTCCATACCCCCCTTTTTTCTGTTCTGCTATTACCTTCCCCCCTTTTTCTTTCCCCCCTCTTTTTCCCCCCCCCCTATCCCCTCTTATGGCGGTCGACATTTCTACGCTCCAGGCTGCCTTCGATCCAATGTCACATTTGATTATGTTATGTTATATGTATTGTTTTCTTATTGCATATTTGTTTCTCTTTTTATTCCTAATATAGAAAGCTCCTGAGGAAGCGTCTTAGGACGCGTAACATGTAGAGCAACTGCAAACAAACTGTTCTTCTGTATGACTGTATCGCTCACTGATGGTTTCATGTTTTTTTATTTTAATGTCACAATCTTTCTAAGGAAATTTGAATGATCATATAGTGACTTCATTGGAACCACTTTGTTACTATCTGAGCGTTCTTATACATCAGCTTGTTAAAGATTTCTATAATGTGCCAGGTTGTTATTTCCAAACAATCTGTTTTAGATTTATAATTCATTATTTATTTTTATATTCTTTTTTTGTATATGTTTTTAATAAAAAAACTTGTTATATCTATCTGACGCCTAAAAAGTCCATCATTCTCCAACATTAATTTGTTGACAAAATACCTAATATACTGCTCAGTGATCCTGGGCTGGGATCCCCTCTTTGTATTTTAACAAGATCCCACACCCTGAGAAACTCTACACCATCACAAATGGCCTGGGACAAAAAGCCCAGCACAGTGAATAATATTCCCCTTTCTACCTTGTGGGTTTTTCTCTGAGACCAATGCTTTTACTGCAGAGCTGTTTGATAGAACTGCTTCATCTGCCCTTTATCCTCATTGCTATTCACATTTTGCATAGAACCACTGGCTTCTACCATCTGTTGCCATCTCAACGTTTATGGAATTACCATACAGAATAGGGAATTTACTATCTCTTTATATGCAGCTGACATTCTAATGCTTATGAACCCACTCATTTTGCTACTGAGTCTTCAAAAAATGTTGGAGGAGTATGGAACACATGGAATTTTGCGATTCTCCTGGCGGTTGTTCATACCACATTCCAGACCATGGACACAGTTAAGTACACAAGGTAAACTTATCAGTAACTAGATCTTTTGCACCCATTTTTTTTCACATTCACCTGTTTTTGGTTCACCTCTATAATTGGTGTGCGTTTTATTTTATTTTATTTCACTATCCTCACTATTTTCTGGTTTTCACATGTCATTTATTTTTCTTCCACACCTTTTACCTTTTACCTTGGTATTAGTAAAATACACCTTTACTTATCATTAGTATCTACTGCACTTGCCTTGGTTATCTTTCTACTCCACCACTATCTCTGTCACTTTTCAGTGTCTCCTTCTCTTGGTCCTGGGATTGATTGGTAGTCTGTTTACACATAGGTCACTCTATTTATTATATACATATTATTTACACTTTTTAGAACCACCTGTGTGCCACTAAGGACTCCCCTATGGAGACTTGCACTAGTCTATTGTTTACCCTCTGACCCTTATGACCCTTATGGGTATAGTTCCCACAGTTCCTTGGCGAGACGTTCTGAGTCAACCCCTGGCTATCCATACCACATGTGTACAGTCTAAGTTGATCAGTAAGTCAACTCTTGAAGGTTACCATTTTCTGTTTGTCTTTCTAAGTTATATGTATATGCTTATTAGACATGTGCACACTGGAATATTTCGTTTCGGAATTTCGTTTTCGTCCGAAAAATAAATTTATTTAGTTACTCCCGAAATTCGTTTTTATTTATTTCGTTTTTCGTTAAAAAATTGCATTCGTCCGAAAATCCAAATTAACTAAGGTCGAATTTGTCATTGAAGGCTTATGGTCTGTCGAATGTTTAAAGAAGATTCGACGGAGAATCTAAACTCAATATGATGCTACAATCGTACATTCCCGGTCGAATATTTCGACTACAAGGTATAGTAGGATTCTAATGTTGTATGACTAGTAATAATTAATTATATTTATTAATTATCTTTACTAGTCAATCAACATTCAAATTTTTCTATAGCCTATAAGCGGAGCATTTGACCCCGGAAATGTACGATTACAGCGCCGTACAATTTCGATGCTCTGCCGAATCTTATAACTACAGACACCATAAGCCGGTTTTTTCCGCTGCTTCGTCGAATCTACGTCGTTCACGTTGAACGTTGTCATTCTGTCAGCAGTCAGTCAGCAGACTTCAGAGATAGTGAAACTAACAACGAATATGGCGGCAACCCATTTCGACATGGAGGACGTTCCTGGGCCATCTAGTATGGAGGCAGCAGCAGCAAATTCCCCATCCCCACCATCATCCAGAAAGCAGCGCAAAAGGGGGACACAAGCTGCACCCAGCAGGAAGCGTAACCTTATGTGGACTCATGTTGAGTCCCAGGTCCTTGTAAGGGAAACGCTTCCTTGCTGGATGCAGCTGTGTGGCCCCCGCTCCAGGGATACCACTCAGGAGTGGAAACGTAAGAAGTGGGAGGAGATTTCCCAAAAAGTTGAGGAGATGTACCATCATGGGCGTGACCCGACTGCCTGCCGCAAAAAATTCAGCGACATAAAACGGTAAGTAACGTTTTTTTTTACATTTTAACCACTTCAACCCCGGAGGATTTGGCTGCCAAATGACCAGGCCACTTTTTGCGATTCGGCACTGCGTCGCTTTAACTGACAATTGCGCGGTCGTGCGACGTGGCTCCCAAACAAAATTGAAGTCCTTTTTTTCCCCACAAATAGAGCTTTCTTTTGGTGGTATTTGATCACATCTGCGGTTTTTATTTTTTGCGACATAAACAAAGAAAAAGCATCAATTTAAAAAAAAAAAGCATTTTTAACTTTTTGCTATATAAGTATCCCCAAAAAAATATAAAAAAAAAATGTTTTCCTCAGTTTAGGCCGATACGTATTCTTCTGCATATTTTTGGTAACAAAATTTGCAATAAGCGTTTATTGATTGGTTTGCGCAAAAGTTATAGCGTCTACAAAATCGGGGATAGTTTTATGGCATTTTTATTGATAATTTTTTTTACTAGTAATGGTGGAGATCAGCGATTTTTTATTTTTTATTTTTTTTATTGTGACTGCGACATTATGGCGGACACATCGGACACTTTTGATGCCATTTTGGGACCATTATGTAATTTATACAACGAGCTCTAAAAATGCACTTATTTTACTGTGTAAAAAAATTACACTGGCAGGGAAGAGTTTAACCACTAGGGGGTGCTGAAGGTATTAAGTGTGTCCTAGGGAGTGATTCTAACTGGGGGGGATGGGCTACCAGTGACACAACACTGATCGCTGCTCCTGATGACGGGGAGCAGAAGATCACTGTCTTGTCACTAGGCAGAACAGGGAAATGCTGTGTTTACACTGGCATCTCCCTGTTCTCCAGCTCCGTGACACGATCGCCGTCACCTGTCGGACATCGAGTCTGCGGGTCCCGATGTCATGTTACTTTGCGCAGCCACGCCATTCTGCCGATGTATT
The DNA here is from genome assembly GCA_028564925.1 of Lithobates sylvaticus. Taxonomy (NCBI): domain Eukaryota; kingdom Metazoa; phylum Chordata; class Amphibia; order Anura; family Ranidae; genus Lithobates; species Lithobates sylvaticus. The sequence continues at coordinate 391,530,129 of CM053029.1, read as the reverse complement.
GGCGTGAGCCGGTCAGCAAATGGTTAAAAATAAAATCACATATTATGCCCAAAAACAAGTCCCCCCACACACACACACACACACAAATATTATTGCTATCACATGGGATGTCAGTAAAGTTAAGTGAAACTTTTTTTTTTAAAGGAATAAATAATTTTCAATTTATCCTCCCTCGTCCCTTGTGAAAAACCTAATTTGCGCATAGGTGTGCCTAGCCTACACATGAAAGCATAGTTTGCGCATAAATATTATCGCCATGATCGTTGTAAGAGGAATATTTCCATGGCCGTTATTTGTTCTTAGTTATCACTAAACTGAGCAGTAAGTGCCTTTAAGTTCCACTTGACCAGCTGTAGGTTACGCCCCCTTTATAACAAGGCCATAGCATGCTGCAGCTTTAACTGACAATTGCACGCTCCTGCGATGTACTACCCAAATGAAATGTATGCCCTTTTCCCGCCACATATAGAGCTTTTATTGGTGGCATTAGATCACCGCTGTGTTTTACATTTTTTGTTATTGAAAAAAGAGTTAAATAATATAAAAAAAAATAAAAATAAAATTGTTGTTACGGTGGCTGGACTTAACCAGCTTGCGAACCCGCCATATGTGGAGGGGTCCACATCCACAAGTGGTTAATGCTTTGCAAAAGAAACAAGAAAGGAAATTTATACCATACACAATTCACACAAGCGCCTAATAAAATAGAAAGGTGGACTGGACATCTATATTTACTCGGCACAATCCCAATCCTGTCTTTTTATATTTTATTGTGCACCAAAAAAGCATACGTTTTTCTTAAAATAAATTTGGTTAATAAAAAAATCTGCAAATCTTGTGCTACGTGAAAAAAATGTGCCTAATCCAGTTTCATTTTACGGGTTCATTCTACAATTGTTTAAATTGTTGATGTAATTTTCAGATCACAATTGTAGTTTAATTATGGAACCCGTTTCTCTTCTCTTTTTGTTTTGCAGTTCCATAGCGCGTAAACGACGCAGGCAGGCGGGTTGCAGAGGGAAGAAGGTGGCTCTCCTCCCCCATGAGGCGGAGCTGTTAGCAGCTGTAGGGGAGGATGAGATCACCCAGCTCCTGTCTCATCAAGGTTGGTGTCAGCATTGCATTGTGCAGAACATTTTTTTTTGTCAAGCATCCGACATTTACCATGTTGTGTTTGATTTTATTTAAAGATCGTATCCAGGCCCAGCGCCGCCAGAAGCGGAGGGCGGAGGAGCAGGAGTCCTCCACGTCCTCCACGTGCAGTAAGTACAATAGTAGTGACACTAATACAGTGGGTCCTTTTCCATTTGTCCAGCCTTCCATTGTCGATTCCAGTGTCATTGCTTCTCGCTCAAGCAGTGACAGGTAGAGCCTCTGCAACGTTCTGTTAGGTAACGCAATCGCTTGCGTAACTTACATAATCTGACAGAACGTCGCCTCTCTGAACTGAGGCTCCTGATCAGTGGTGGTGCACCTAGTACTCGCCGCTGGAACCAGGACAGGTAAGTGCCTTGTTTTTTTTGTTTTTTTTAATGATTTTTTATTTTATTTTTGTATTGCCATGCTAATGGATAATTATTAATAATTTTATCTATATATCTATATACAGTATTTATTTATAGTAATTTCTTTGAAGCTTGAACATTGTAACGTTCATAATTTCTCCTTTATATTAAATAGGTGTCATCCAGTCAGAGGGGGAGACTGAGGAGGAAGAGGCTGAGGCGGCAACGCCCACATGTAAGTTAGTATAATCTTGCTGGTATCTGCTGCTGAGTGATCATACATGTTTCAATGTTTTTGTACTAATATGTGTGAGATTGTTGTACACTGCAGATTCTAATGTTCTTTTCTATATTAATCATAATCAACAGCTGCTGAGGCTGAGCAGGAGGTGGAGGAGACCTGTCCTGTAGAGGCTGCTGGTGATCCACCGGAAGAAGGTGAACAGCCAGACGTGGCAGATCCAGGGAGTAAGTACAACTTTTTTAGTATTTTCCAGACAAATATAGTATTTTAAATATGAAATGCTGATGGCATACCTTGTCTAGAAATGGTTGTGATTTATTCTGCAAGGCTTCAGTTTAGCTGGAATTATTAATTATATTAGTGTTAGCGTGACCTGTGCTTGTTACTTCCTCAGTGTCACTTCCCTGATCACGCCACCTTCTTGCTGCAGTTCAGATTCCCAGTCTGAGCCAATCACTATTAATCATAATCAATCATCGTGAATAACACAGCAGGCTGGAGGGGGTGTGTCAGACAAGAATCTCCAGCTATTGGCTTTCAGTCCCTGGACATGTTCAATCTCTGGCATGCCCCTAATGCATGCATTAACACTTTCCTCATGATGTCTGGTGCCTCCTCTTTGGCATCATCTAAAGCAAAAAATTGTAAATGACCTCGTAGATCTTTGTGCAGGCAAATATCTATAAAAATGTAGTCTTTAGGCTATAGTTCAGACTCCAGAGTGTATTGTGTTGCACATTGGCAAGGCTGTTTGTTTTGTTTACTGATATATTTTACATGTACCCTGGAGTTTTTCTTTAACTGCTCATTTTTGTCTAGTCGTTTTTGTTTTAAAAGTTTTAGACAAACTGATTCTTGGATCCCCAGTGGTCGGACACATGTCCATGCACCCCTCAGTTATTATGACCTGCATAGGTCTTGATGGCTCAGGGAGAGACCAGACCACTGCAGTAGCAGAGGGGAGCAGATAAAGCACCGGCTGTCGGGATATCGAAGGTTCAGTAATTGTAAATTCTCTATTATACCTCCTAGCCTAGACCAGGAGTGAGTAATCTACCTAGCCTAGAACAGAAGTGGGGCTTATTCAATCAGTGGCCACACAAAATTATCAAATTTAAAAAGTAGCCTGCTATATTTTATTCAACAACTTTTTATTAGGTCATCCCTAATGCAATGGCTTGAATGGCTTCTCTTTGGGGAGTGTAATGTAACTTAATATTAATAGCTGGTATAGCTGATATGTTTTTCTGCAAGTGCAACTGATCTTCCATATTTGCGACAGTCAGTCTGGATGAGGTAGATTAGTTAGTGGTAGTGACTGGTCAGCACTTAGGCCTCCATTACACTTTAATATTTTCTCCAGCCGGCCGTGTGACCAAGCGGTTAAATATTTTTGGGAGATTCCCCTTTACAGTTACACTGCTCGGTGTGTAGAGTGGAATCCCTTTGTACTCTGGCCGGGGAGGACACTCTGCTCCGCCCCGGTCAGAGTACAGTAAAGTACTACACCTTCCTGTACAGCTCTGCAAATTTGGGATGACGCAGCGAATTGACACAGGCACTACTATCTTCTACACACAAAATGATTAGGTGCATCTCACTGAAATGAATATCAAAAATGGAAAACTGGTATGTAGACGTGAAAAGATCTCAAGATGTTACATGATTGTCTACAAGGGCTGGAAGATAATTGCCTTTATATAAGGTTAGGGTGAAGAAGCCATGTATTGTATTATCTATCTAATGTATTTTATTTTCTTCACAGGTGAAGTCTTTGTCCTTCATCTCCACCCAGTGGACGAAGTTGTAGATCTGTCCATGTCTGGTTGGGCTCACTGTTCTTCCTCCCCAGCGGATTCTACAGGGCATTTTCCCCTCCACCCTCCACTATCCCCCAACCTGGACACACCCATTGGTGCCTCCTCCCCAGTGTGTCCTGGTGAGGATTCTCCACCCTCCACTGTAGAAATCCCCCCTCCAGAGCCACATGTGAACGCATATCTGCAGCGCATTGTGGAGGTCCAAGAGAGACAATATGCCCTAACCAGGAGGCTATGTCACTCTTTGGCCCTCCACAATCGCTGTGTGGAGGTCCAAGAGAGACAATATGCCTTAACCAGGAGGCTATGTCACTCTTTGGCCCTCCACAATCGCCGGCAGCTCCGTCACTATGTGGCTCTGGAGAGGTACCAACGTAGCCTTCAGAGGCAACTGGAGGCTACTCGGTACCTTGGTGAGCAGATGGCTGGGATAAATATGTCCCTACAGCATCTGCTCACCAGGTTGGGGGAGAACATTATTTAATTTTTTTTTATTTGATTTTTTTCAGTTAAAGTTAATGTTCAGTTAAAAATAAAAAAAATATGTTCAGAACTAATTGTATTCTTGAGTTTTGCTTTCCTTGGTAGATTCGTTGTGTGATGTTTATCTAAATGAACTAGTCCATTTATTGTTACTAACTTACTAGAGGCCTTATAATTGTAGTTTTTCTACATTTAACCATCAGGCTGAACTTTGAAAATTTAAGAGATTTCTCTCTACACTATTTCATTGTGCAAAGGATAATCCCATGTATATTGTATCCAGTCATGCCTTTTAGCTTTCCCCCCACCAGAATACACAGCAGATAGTTACAGCAGGGATTAACCATACAGCCCTCAACAGTTCACAGGGCATAGGTTGCAGGCTTGCAATCATGAGGGCAACAGTTAACCGGACAGACGTTCACAGGCTAGCGCAATCACAAGGGGTAACAATTCAAAGGGCAGTCATCCTTTCCAGGGCTTGAGTAACATGGCAGCAGGGTAGATTACTCACACTGGTGACTTCAGACAATTGCAGATGGTCATGAAACAGGCGGAGGATCAGAGAGGGCCCTGGTGTCCACCGGGGTCAGAGATAGCAAATGGGAGGGGTCATGGGCATCTGGGTGCAGCTCAGCAGTGACCAATCTATCTTGCATAGAATCACGTTTCCAGCTGTATGCTTCTTTGTTCTATGTTGTGTTGGTAACATATTCTGATCCTTGAGTTGACAGTCTCTCCATCAAGAGAAACTGTCTTGCTGTTTAGGTCATCTTTAATCACTGTGTCTTATTTCCAGACCATCATACAAAAATGGTTAAATTAGCACACGTTGCTATTTGTATTTACAAAGACAGCAACACGTGAGCAGTAGCGCCACGTCAAGGCTTTAACCCTTGCTACTGTCCATTCACACAACATTCATTCATGCAATCACGCACACTCTAGTCACTCTACACATACACAACACTCATTACAAAAAAGGGTGATGGAAGGAATAAAAGGGAAAAATTTGGATTGCTTGAAAATATCTAATTCTTTTTTTTTAATCAGAAAAACGTTTATTGAGCAAAATGCAAACGGATACATACACAGGTGTAGGGTGCAACATGCACCATATTCACGGATAAAACATTTGACATTGCTGATCGCATAGTGACAATTAAACATTGTAAATATACCAGGTTGCCTACGAAGTACCTGACGTTGCAGGCCAGCGGAGGGCATAGAGGACTGGTCCTGCGGGGTTAAGTTTTGGAGGTTGGCGAGGAGTCCGGGAGAGTGCATTTACATGGCGGGCAGGGCTGTGCTTAGCCATTGCTATCAGGAGAACGCGTCTGAGCAGGGCAAGGCTAGCTGGGTGTGGGTTAGTTCTGTTCAGTACAGGTGGCGGATTCCCCCACCCACCTGTCCCAAATTTTATTGAACTTTGCCGGGCAACCCCTATGCTTGTAGAGCACCTTTTTGTAAGGGAGGGTGGCGTTGACCGCCCCCTTCCATTGTTGTATAGTAGGGGGAGTAGTTCTAATCCAGGTGTGAGCGATGAGAAGTCTGGCCAGGAAAAGTGATTCCTGGAGAAATGTGCCAAGGTGTTTTTCCTCTTCTGGGAGGGGGAGGATGCCGAGGAGGCACTGGCGGGGGCATAGGGTCAGGGGAGACCCCATTTGGTCATGGAGGAACTTGACAATCTGAGACCAGTATTCCTGAAGTTTTGGGCATGTCCATAGAAGGTGGTAGAAGGTGCCTCGTGGGTCGCCGCATTTGGGGCAGGATAGGTTGGAGTCAGGCTTGAATTTGGACAGTCGGGCGGGGGTAAGATAGGATCTATGAAACATATATAAGTGGGTGAGCCTATCTGACAGTTTGGGGGAGACCTTTTTTGAGGCAGCTAGTGCGTCTTCCCAGTCATCGTCCTCCACCGTCCCCAGGTCCGCCTCCCACCTTGTTTTGAGATGGAATGCCTGCTCAGTGGCTGCTGGTGTTATGAGGTGGCTGTAGAAAAAGGAGGTCAGTCTCTTGGAGTCACTGCTGCGGACCACATTAGTGATTGGTAGTGCCTCGAGTCTGGGGATAGTTCCCCCAAATTGGGAATTAAGGGCGTGGCGGAGCTGGAGGTAGCGAAAGAGCATGCGACAAGGGAGGTTAAACTCATCTTTGAGGGCTTGGAACTGTCTAATCCTACCATGTGATAGGACCTGGAAGAGGAAGATAATGCCATAGCTTATCCATTGGTTTTGGTCCGGGACAGTGTGCAGTTCTGGGAGTTGGGGGTTGTCCCATAAAGGTGTATAGGTATGGAGAGCGGGGGCCCTGGTAATGGTGGTGGCTTGTCGCCACACCTTGCAGTGGTGGAACAGCATGGTGTCCTTGGAAGTCAGGGGCCTGGAGGTGCCTCGCATAAGGATGCGGAAGGGGTGGATGACTTGGTCGAAGTGTGGTGAGCATATTAGGGTGGTATATCGGTCTTTGTCCGCCTGGTTGTAGTGGTAAAAGTGTGACAGTTGTGCAGCGATGTAGTACAGAAAAAGGTCCGGAAGGGCTGTGCCACCTAGATGGGTGGGACGTTTCAGGGTGCTCCAGGAGAGTTTGTGGCGGGATGTGCCCCATACAAATGTGTTGAGAATGGCCTCCATTGCCTTGAAGGTTCTGAGGGGTATGCTGAGGGGGGCATGCCAAAAGAGATAGAGCAGCTTGGGGAGGAGGATCATCTTAACCAGGTTGATCCGTCCCATAACCCCGAGGGGAAGACGGGACCATACCTGGGTTTTGGTTTTGAGCAAGGAGAACAGGGGTTCTATGTTTAAATTGGCGTAGTCTAATAGGCTTCTGGAGCATTGTACACCCAAGTACTTAATTTGACTGGCTCTGACGAGGGGGAGTGCTGCCTGAGGTGCAGACGGGGCTCCCAGATCAATCGGGAGGATCTGGGATTTAGTCCAGTTAATTTGTAGTCCGGAGTACTCCCCAAACTGCTCTATCAACCCCAAAGTTGCTGTCAGGGAGGGGCCCGAATCTTCCAAATACAGTAGCATGTCATCCGCGTAAAGACTAAGTGTCTCGACGAGGGAGCCAGAGCGGAGGCCTTTGATGTGGGGGTGGGTGCGGATGGCGATGGCGAGTGGCTCCACCGCCAGGGCGTAGAGTAGGGGGGAGATCAGTCATCCCTGACGGGTGCCCCTGGACAGTGGGAAAGAATTAGAAGTCCTGCCATTGACCTGGATTCGGGCGGTGGGGGCCTGGTATAGGAGCTGGAGCCACTTTATGAATTTGGGGCCGAAGCCGTATCTGCGCAGACACTCCCAAAGATAGCTCCACTCAACGGAGTCAAATGCCTTTGCGGCATCCAGGCTCACCACCACCCTGGACCCAGTGTTGTCATGGACAGCCTGAAGATTCATAAAGAGTCTTCGTAAATTGAAGGCGGTATTCTTGTTGGGCATAAACCCAGTCTGATCTGGGTGGATCAGGCTGAGTATAACTGCGTTGAGTCTTAGGGCAAGGATTTTGGCTAAGATTTTTACATCTAGCTGGAGGAGAGAAATGGGGCGGTAGGATTCAGGGTAAAGGGGGTCCTTGCCGGGCTTGGGAATAAGAACTATGAGGGCCTCCCCCATGGAGGGGGGGAGGGTGGCAGTGTCGAATATGTGGGCATAGAGCATTTGCAGTTTGGGGACCAGGACTTCCTGGAATTGTGCGTAGAACTCCAAGGGCAGGCCATCTGAGCCTGGAGCCTTGGAGGGTGGGAGTTGGGCAAGTGCTTCTGCTATACACTCGGAGGTGATAGGGGCTTCCAGGATGGATCGTTGTGCCCGGGTGAGTGTGGGGAAGTCGATGGGTTGCAGAAACCGAGAGAGCTCAGTGTGCGTGTGGCGTGCCGTGGAGGTGTATAGGGTGGAGTAGAACAGCCTGAACTCCTCCGCCACTGAGTCAGGGTCCGACGTCACCCCCCCAGCTGCAGTCCGAAGCTGAACAACGACCGGGGGGCTGTGGTCCAGGTGAGCCATGTAGGCTAGTAGTTTGCCCGCGCGTTCACCGTGTTCGTATATCCGCTGTTTACAGAAGAAAATGCCCTGTTTGGCCTTTTCAAAATGTAAGTGATTGGTCAGCCTGGACTGCAGCCGGAGAGGGGAGGCGTTTGCCGCAGAGGGGTCGGCAAGGAATACTTGTTCGAGGGAGTCAAGTCTTTCTTCGGCTTGCTGGAGTACTAACTTGGAAGTGGATTTTTGTCTGTTTATGCGCGTGGATAGGATAAGCCTGGCGTGGAGTTTAAAAGCTTCCCAGACTGACCCAGCATTTGCCGTCCCCATATTTGTGCTGAAAAAGTGGATCCATTCTCTCTGCACGGCATCTAAGTCGGGCAGAACCGTGAGCCAGAATGGATTCAATCTCCAGATCCGGGGGGGAGAAGTGGTGGGTAATTTCAGTGTCATCCAATATGGGGAATGATCCGAAAGCACCCTAGTGTCGAATCCCACTTCCATTAGGTCGGGCAGCAGGGCGGGAGAGAGCAGGATCATGTCTATGCGAGACATGGCCTGTTGCGACGGGGTATAGCAGGAGAAGGCTACTTTAGTGGGGTGTTTGTGCCTCCAGGTGTCTGTCATGGCGAATTCATTTGCAAACTTGCCGAATCTGGTGTTGTATTGGGGGGGGGGGCGTCGGGGTGGTCGCGCTGAGTCTGTCTAAGCTGGGGTTGATTGTCGTGTTGAAGTCACCTATCCAGATAGCTGGCACCGTGGGGTATTTGGTCATGAAGGCTAATCCTTCCTGAAGTGCATGAAATTGGAAGGGTGGAGGGATGTAGAATGCCATTATGAGTATCTCCCGTCCACCGACCGTGGAATGGAGAAACAGGAACCTGCCCATTGGGTCCAGCCGCAGGTCGTGCAGCTGGAATTGTACCGTCTTGGCTATGAGGATGGCGATGCCTCGAGAGTTGGAGGTGTGGGGGGCATTATATAGCCAACCTACCCATGGTTTTTTTAGTGCCCTCTGGGACTGCCCTGTGAGGTGCGTTTCAACCAGAACAGAGATGTCTGCACGTAGACGCTTAAGGTGGGTGAGGACTGCCAAGCGCTTGGGTTTGGCGCCTAGGCCCCGGACGTTCCAGGTGAGCATCTTAAGCGTAGCCATATGGTACATTGGGAGATGTGTGTGCACCATCCGGTGCCATGCAGGTATCACCTGATATGAATAGGGGGTTAATGGTCCCGCAGGGGTTGCAATGGCTTGGTCCGGATATCGCATGCGCCGATTGTACCCCCCGTGTCTTAATAAGGCAGGGGGGGTCACTCATACATTGCAACTGAAAGGTACATATTGCTATGCAAGTCAAATAAAGGGTGTAAAGCATACATAATATACAAACTGTGGATAGAAACATGCCAACTCTGGACCAGCGCGGCATAGCGTTCAAACGATCACTCTCCACGTCCGTGGTAGTGATAGCTGGCCAGGGAAACAAACTTTTAACTGGTTCTAGTGGGTGCCAGGTCATCTTTTCGGCAGCACAAAAGTCCTCGATCCCGAGGGTGACCATGGCAGGGTGCCGGGGCGGCAAAGAAAGATACTGCAGAGCGCACAGCTTGGTGGAAAGCCGGGCGTGCGGTTAGTCTGAGTGAGAGTTCAAAGTACACAAGGGGGGGGGTTTTTTACCTGAGATCGATAGGAGGTTGACAGTGGGGGAAGCCCGGACGGCAGAGGGGGATCTTGATGGGGGAACTTGATGTCCTCGTTTGAGGGTGGCGGGTCAGGTGTGCGGTGGGCTGCGGCAGCCATTTCTATAGGTCTCGTGCGGGCTCACAGATAAGAGGGGGGGAAGGGGTAGTGGTGGGGCTCATGCACCTGCGGGTGGAAGTTCAAGCACAGGTTGTAGCTCAGTTAGGCGGGTAGCATGAACCCCAGGGGGGCGAGGGTATCTGCTCGCCGAGGCGCTACAGCATGTAGGGTTGTCTATCCCCTGATCCGGCTCAGGGGAGGCCGCAGCAGGTGGCAGTGGAAGGGATAGTTCAGGGCCTGCCTTCGGTGAGTCCGCCCCGGTCATCTGGGAGCGTAGGCTGTTAGGCCGGTCACCGGACAAGGAGTGCGTCTAGAGGTACGGTCAGGGGAGCGGTGTGAGGCAAGGTTGGGGCGACAGGTAAAGGGATAGGCGAGAGGAGGCACACTCACGTTTGCAGGTAGGTGGGACCGGTCACGGACTCCCCGGGCAGGCACCGGATGTAGTCGCGGGATGCGGGTTGCAGGTATCATCCGCGGGCCGGAACGGCCACCTCGTGTTGCTCCAGCCAGGTTATGACGGCAGCGGGGTCCTCAAAAAACTGTGTCTTTCCGTCGCGGGTCACACGGAGCCTTGCCGGGAACAGCATTGCGTACGGCAGGTGGTGGATGCGCAGTTGTCGCTTCGCCTCGGTGAACTGTGCTCGTTTCTTCTGTACCTCTGCGGAGAAATCCGGGTACACCGCGACTGTCACATTGCCGACCGGGATGTTCCCTCTTTCGCGGGTAAGACGCAGCACGGTGTCCCGGTCCCTGTAGTTGAGTAGCTTGGCGATAAAGGTTCTCGGGGGTGCACCAGCTGGTGGAGGGCGCGCTGCAAGGCGGTGGGCACGTTCTATAACGAAGGTGGAGGAGAAGGCCTCTCTCCCATACGTTTTAATGAGGAGATTCTCCAGGTAGGTAGGGGGGTCCGAGCCTTCAGCCCTTTCTGGGAGACCCACGAAGCGGAGGTTGCATCTCCTGAGGCGGTTCTCCATGTCGTCCTGTTTATGGAGGACGAAGCTGAGTTGGTGCTGAAGCTGTTCAGTGGAGACTTGAAGCGGGGTAATGTCTGCCTCTGCCCTGGCTATTCTGCGCTCCGTCTCGGAGGTCCTGTCCCGCAGTTTTTGAATGTCCTGGCGGATTAGGGAAATATCCACTTTTACCTCCTCTATCTTGGAGGTGAGCGCGGTTTGGCACGAGGAGACCGCCTCGAGGATCTTAGCTGTGTCGCCGGAGGTGGACTCCTCCGCAGCCTGCACGTGGCCAACGCCATCTTCTCCCTCGGCGGCCTGTCCCTCATGGCGGTACTTAGCCAGCTTAGCAGCGGCCTCCGAGGTCCTTTTGGGTGGCGACATGGAGCCCGCAGTGTGCTCTGTTCTTCAGGGCTGCGATGCTGTGTAGTTTTGTCCGAATTTCCCCAGAGGATAAGGTAAAAGGATTTTGTCTCAGGCAGAGCTCTCACTCCACACGTCCTACGCCATTAAGCTCCAGGCCACGCCCCGAAAATATCTAATTCTATTTAAATCTTGGGGTCACACCAAAGACAACTGCTATTGTCAATGTCTAATGGTAAGAAAAAAAAAAAATATTTTCGTCAACATTTGGATGGTTCCTCTGAGTCCCATCTATCTTCACATGGTGACAATGATTCAGGTCTCACAAGTTAAGGGTAGGGTAACCCAGCTTGGGGAGGTTAAATTTGAGGAAAGTTAGTTGTTCCATCAAATGGGGTGTTAGTTGTGCACGGTGTGGATTAAGGATGTTCCCAGTAATAGAGAAAACTCTCTCACTTTGCACACTGGTTGGAGGACAGGATAGTAGTTTCTGGGCAACCAGGCAAAGACCAGGCCATACACTTTTCTTACCATCCCAATAGGTCAAAGGGTCTTCTGTAGGAAGCAAAGGTGCTTCATATAGGTAGGCCCTGACCATTTCAGAGGCACTGCTCTCCTCTCGATTACCTGCTGCTTGACCTGCATCCACCAGATTGTCAAGTGCCTCTACCCAACATGCACATGCTCCACTCAGTTGTTTTTGAGTGATGGTGCCAGGCCTTGGAATAGCAGACATGGCAGGCGAATCTTCCAAATCGGCCTCATTCGGCATACATCTCTCTTGCTGCAAATTATGGACCCTTTCAATAAGTTTTTCTTTCCAGTAGGAGAGGCTGTTGTCTCTGAGAGCCAGTTTACCTTTGATCCTGGGATCACACAGGGTAGCCAACATGAGTTCAGGGCTTTTGCGGACACGGTCATTTAGCCTATCTTTTAAGTTATCTTGTAGCTTCCTGATGAAAGACGCTACATCGGCATGAAGTGGGCTGCCACAAACAGGCTCACTGTTTTCTAGGAACGATCTCATCTTATCTATGAGATAGGTAAACAAGGGTATGACCTGTCCTAGGCTGGCATTGCTCTGACTCAAGTTTTCCGTCACATTACGAAAGGGTTTTAAGACAGAAACAAGCTGCCCAATTATACACCAGTCATCACGTCCCAGTGTGGAATCAATCCCAATATTGTGGTGGGATGATAGATTGTGGATGGCTGTCTTTTGCTCCAAAATGCGTTCCAGCATTTCCAGGGTATAGTTCCACCGGGTGCTGACATCTTGTTTCAGGCGATGTATGGGGAGCCCCGATTGTTCTTGCTCCTCCCTCAACAGTTGACTAGCAACTACACTGCGGTGGAAATGCCCTGCAATCTTCCTGCAAAGGTCCAAGATTTGAGCAATCTTGTTGTTCTTCTCCACTGGGATTGCACCCTTGACCACTAAATGCAGTATGTGTGCAGAACAGCGCACACCGACAAAAGATCCATCTTGGAGCGCTTTAATCATGTTTGAACCTCCGTCTGTCACTATGAACCCAACAGAAACATTGGTGACTGCCCGCTCTCCAAACCAATTGGCCAACATCGATCTAATTCCCCGCAATATGTTGGCAGAGCTATGCTTATCATCACGGACTTCTGTGTGGAGCAGGAAAGCTTGATAACCCTGCTGGTCTTGAGCTGCAGACCTGCTTCCTGATGAAGTTTGAACACTTACACTAGTGCCACCACCAACAGGCACAGTGGCCTGCCACCAGTGTGCAGTCAAAGACAGGAAAGCATGTTGACCGTTGGGAGCTGTCCATAAATCAGTGGTCAAATGAATTGTCTGACCCTCAGCTTTGGCCATTTTTTCTTTCAATAATGCAACGCACGAATGGTATAGTCCTGGAATAATCTTTCTGCTGAAAGTTGTTCGTGCAGGAACAACGTATCGTGGAGCAAGGGCGTGCATGAGCTGTTTAAACGGCTCCCCTTCAATCATGCGAAAAGAGGCTCCTCCAATAGCAATGAATTGGCCAATGAGGCGGGTGATCTTGTTGGCCTGCTGTTTTGACAGGCCCTTGGAACTAAAGCCAACAAAACTATCTAGGGTAGGCTGATAATGTCCTTGGGAAGATGAGGAGCCTGATTGGGTCTGCAGTGGAACTACTGCACGTGGACGGTTTTTCTTAATTGAACCCTCTCTATGGGCTGTGCTCTGAGTAAGTGGTGTGGTTGAGGAGGTACCACCAGTACAGTCAGAGTCCGTTATGCTGCTTCCTGCGCTACCATCTTTTTCTGCCTCTGCCCGCAGTAAACTAGAGTGGTGGTAATTTTTAAGGTGAAGGTTCATACCAGCATTGGTTAAATGTCCCAACTTTTTACCCCTACTGACTTGCTTCCCACACAACTTGCACTTTGCAAAGAACCCGCCTTCCAATGTTTCGAAATATTTCCACACGTTGCTGCGGCGGGATGCAGCCCCTTGACCCTGTTGATATCTAGTACTATTACTATTACTAGTACTATTTAGGGCTGATATAACTGCAGCAGGTAGCACACCAGTGGTGGGAGCTGTTGCCACTACAGTTACACTTGGTGAACTAGTGCTAATGGCAGGGGTGCTGGGGAGGTCGGTGTTATCATCATCACAGGATTCTTCCTCCATAACAACAGAGGGAGAAGAGGAGTTAGCAGCAGATGAAAAAAGTGAACTGCTACCTGTCCTACTCCTCACAGAATATCCCTCTTGCACTTTCTCTACGTCACGCTGTAACTCTTGTGGGGTAAGAGTGTATAAAACGTCTGCAGTGGTTGGGGAAAGAGGAGCATCACATTCAAAATTATTCTCTTGGGCCAATGAACAAAAAGTCTCATACTCTGTCTCTGCTGCTGTCGCACTAAATTGCTTCTTTGGGGAGCTGGGCAGTGGCACTGGCAGTGTGATTGGTGGTTGTGAGTCTATAGGCAACTCCACTTGTTTTATACTAGGTTTCTTGCCTATCCCATAAAAATAAGAAGCCATGACACCTGTAGAAGTAGACGCTGCACTGGCAGTGGAAGCAGCAGCAGATGTTGGTGGTCTGGCAGGAAAACTCATAGTAGAACTGGTGGTGGTGGTGGAACTAGCTTTGCTGGTGGTAGTGGTGGTGACACCCACTGTTGTGGACAGCATGTTTGTGGCCGCAGAAGTGTCAGAGACATTAGTAGCAGAGACCTTGCCACTTTTTTTTGCAAGATGTCCACCGCGACCACGACCACGACCACTACCTCTACCTGCCTTCACTTTTCCATTAGAACGGTACATTGCTATTGCTGTGTATATATATATATATATATACTAGTTCAAACAGAAACTGGTGGACTGGTGATAGCGATCACTGATCAGACAGGTAACAATATTCTATAATAATAAATCCCCCCCACAACACAGGCAGCCTCTGAGGCTATCACAACAACACTAGCAGCAACACTAGTATCACTGTAAGGTTCACACACTAACACAATAGCAGCAGATTATTAGGAAAAAGCTAAGTTGAACTGTAGCTTGCTTCACTATTGTTCTGCTGCTGTGCTTATGCTTAATAATTGCTTAATAATTCAGGTTCTCTGATAAGTGACAATTCAAACGGAGCAGCTAAGATTGACTGTGTCTCTCTCTGCTAGCAATCGTAAGTGAAAGTAAGTTGGCTGTACACGTGTACTTAGTTCTAGCTATTTTACTGCTCCTCCTCTTTGGTTACAATCAGCCAATAACATTCATCATCATTTTTATTTTACTTCCCCCACCCAATTCCAGCATCTTTTGTCGAATATTTTCTCTCTATGTGGAACTATTCTCTCCGTCGAATCTTTTCTCTCTATGTCGAAATATTTCCTCTCTGGGTTCAATACACAGATTGTTATTGTCAGCGTCATGTCGAATCTCCTATTCTATATCGAACTGTTGTCACAACGAAAACGTAAATAAAGCATTTATTTATGTCGGATCTTTCGTTTTTCGGACTAATAGAGTAAGGTTGGGCACATTCGACCATAGGTTCAATACACATTGTTATTGTCGTCAGCGTCATGTCGAATCTCCTATCTCTAGAGTCTATATCGAACTGTTGTCACAACGAAAACGAAAATAAAGCATTTATTTATGTCGGATCTTTCGTTTTTCGGACTCTGCGCTTTCGTTATCGTTTGTCAAAACGATAACGAAAATACCTGAAATTCGGACGAAAATGCATTCGGACGAAAACGAATGCACATGTCTCAAAAAAATGGATCATAACGCTACTGCATAAATGGGCATCTCAATTTTTGTATCCCTACTGGTATGGAGTGCAACAATTAAGATCAATCGTACCCTCAAACTTTTTTATTTGTTTGAAACTCTCCCTGTACGGAATCCTATCTACAGATCCCCAAAAATCTCCAGGCAGCTCTATTTTATTTTATTTGGAACAGTAAGCTTCATAGACTCTCCGGGTGACTGTTCTGCACCCTTAATTCACAAGGGGGCCTAGGGGTTCTAGATGTAATAAAATACTTTTATGTTGCTCACCTTAGCATCTTGGACCACATTTCAGATTTACAACTGCTGGATGGAACTTGAAAAAATATCACTGGCATCCATTCATTCCAACTTTGTGCTTTGCTGCTCAGAGTGCATGACATTAGACTCTACTCTTCTACCTCCAATGCAATTCTCCTTAAACTGCAAAGGCAGCTCAAGGGCATGTACATATTGCATGGCATGACATTGCCATGGCATATCCACAATGTTATGTTTGGTGGACAGTACACAAAAAAATGTAATAGTCAATATTATTTCTACAAAAACTCTTTTTATTTTTACTAATAGCTGCACCATCTCCTTTAAAGCTGCAGTTTTAGTTTATTAAAATAATAAATGTGGTATACTTACCTGCTCTCAAGCTGCTTTCTATGATGGCATGTTCCGAGCCGCCCTGTCTTAATCTATAGACAATGTCTCCCATGGCTCCCACTGCTAACAATCTGCCCAGTGAGGACGGAGACAGCGAAGAGAGCCTCAGCTGTTGTGCACATCGTTGGACCAAGATCTAACTCAGGTAAGTATGGGGGGAGGGGCTGGGGGATCCTGCAGCACAGAAGGTTTTTTTTTTTTTTACTGTAATGCATAGAATGCATCAAAGTAAAAGAAAAAACCTTAAGGTTTTAAAACCACGTTAAAAATTAACTGTCAGCACTGATGTCCCCCTCTTTCCTAGAAAAACTTTTGTTCACAACTTCTATTGTTACAATTAATGACAGTAGAGGTGTTAAAAATTTGTTATGGGGTCCCATGATCTGTAGTTATATTATATTGCATCAAAGTTGTTATTGTTCTGTAGTATGAGATCTAGTGGTGGCTTTGAGCCTCTAAAACCTATTTACATATGTGACTACGAATCTCCCTTTGTCTTCCCCTTCTCTTTATTGCTGGTCTGTTTAGTTACGGCTAGACCTTCCCTGTTTCTTACATGTTCCCTCAGTCACTGTTAGTACTTTGCAGAGACAGGACTTAGGAAAGTTATTGTCTTCTTACATGTCAAAATACTGGCAAAAACATCCTCTGTACTGCAATTATCTGAATTGAAATTGGATTGGATTCTATTTATGTGTCTTATTGAAGAGTAAAGTTGCCTGTGGGTGGTGCCAAGTCAGCAGGGGACCATATTGCCTAGACAGACAGGGTCTAAGAAGGTACATCAATCCATACAATGGCATTTGAAAACATTTTCCTAACTTATTTTTATAATGAAGTGATGTATTTTGTGCGCAATTTAATACAATCTCATCATTGTTATTACTGCTTTTACCTTTTAATGCACAGAAAGTGTTTAATTCAACATATCATATTTACATTTTTTGTTTTCTTAACCTTTGAAGCAAGACCAGATATGTTAATTAGCTATTATTATAACTGCAGACATATTAAAATGAATTATATCTAATAATGGTTGCATTGAATCTTATCTGCTATATTTGGGACTACTATTAATAGCACAGGAAGGTTACCTTTAAGTCCATTTTGGTTCATTTATTTTCTAAAAAGAACATTAAATGATTATGGAAAATAGTGACTTAAAGGTCACCTCTGTATACTGGATTAGTTACAGTATTGTATTTCCATCTACATTTACTTTGTAGTTTAATTAATTTCTTGTGGGCCTAGTGTAATTGATTAGTTAGTAAAGGCATTAATAAAAAATGAGAAGTGTACATACTTTCTGAATTAATTAATGTACTTTATTTATTTCTATAACACTATCAAATTTTACAGAACTTTACAATCTACATAGACTATGCACATCAGTCCCTGCTCCAAGCCTACTGTAATATCTTAATTGCAGTCATGCACCCATGCACACTGGTACCAGTTTGGGTGGGGGCTGCTTAGAAGACAGGAGCAGCCTCAGCAAATCAATACAAACACTGGAACACAGAAACTTTATGCAGATGGAGCCCTGGTAGATATTAAATGCAAGACAGTCACTGTGCTGTCCCTTAAATAACAAGCACATCATGCTTAGTGTTACAGTAATTACAAAGGGTCATGTGTATAAAGGTTTACCTTGCACTTTTCCCATATATTGACAGGAGCACGTTTGTCAACATTTGCTGCACATTCCCTTATTTTTGCCTATATCTGTTTCTATATAGTGTTTGTTTTTCCATAGGTACTGGAATGATCACCCTATTTATTACAGTAAGAATATTACTTTCACCTAAAATTTGCAAGACATATTAAAAAACAAGAATCAAAACAAACCTAAAATGACCTAAAAAAGAACCTAAAAGATAATGGATGCCTATAATGCCTGCTTATAAAAACATAATTCTGAAATGTAAAAATGCTTTTAGCTCAACTTTAGCAGTTACAGAATTCATAATATTTGAAAGTATTTTTGTTACTACTAATTTTATTTTATTTTGTCACTATAACCTTGTTTTTGTATTAATGTATTTTGCTGTTCTTGTGACAGTGAATACTAACATTTTATTTTTCACATTTAAAGTATATTTCCACTTCCACTTTTGTCAAATCTTGGAAAACTGCAATATATGTGTTCCCATGTAAACAGCATACATACAAAAAAATAATAAATATGTTTTAGGCAGGCCATAGACTATGCAAATTTCTTTCCTGGTACCACAGTTTGTAGGAAAGAAATTTGCATTATTCCCCCATCATCAAAGACAGTGCTGACCGGAAAATCCCTCCTGCAGAGCTATTATCTACTCACAGCGAGGATGGGCCTGAAAAGCTGTCCCCGCCGGGAGAAGACAGTGATTATTGCTAGCGCCTATTGTAGCCACTAGCGATAATCACAAGTGAATCCAGCAGGCTGATTGTACCCAAGTTGATCGATTGACCGATCGGTTCCTGCTGAACCAGCTGAGATTCGAACCATCTATGGCTGCCCTTTGATGTTTCTTTTACAATCAGTTCACTATTAAGCTATCAGTCTATTAGCGACATGCAATCTTTTGGGATCATTTCCAAGTGTGTTGATAACTAAACCATATACCCCTTTATCCCCCAGCTAGGGGCTTATTAAATAATCAATACAGTATTGGCACATTGATCTATGGTGATTGCCACCGGGATCTATGAGTTAACTCATTTTCACTTTGTGTACTTTATTTGCAATATGTTGGTATATGGTGTGTGCATGCCTTATACGTGATGCAGCTGCCCTTTTATTTAGACAACATTGTTTTTTTAAAATTAGTCTAGGTGTTGGTGGTGGGTACCCAGTAGTTGCAATTTTGTATTACCTTCATTGTGCAATAAAATTAATTCCCTTTCTTAAGCAGCTTGGTCCACCCGTGACTCTTTTCAGGGGGTTCGCTCTTCCCCCTGTACTTTAGTATTGCACTGCTGGGGACACTGATCAGGCTGCACTGCTGGGGACACTGATCAGGCTGCACTGATGGGGACATTAAACAGGCTGCATTGCTGGGGACACTGATCAGGCTGCAGTGATGGGGACAATGATAAGGCTGCATTGCTGGGGACAATGATAAGGCTGCATTGCTGGGGACACTGATCAGGCTACATTGCTAGGCACTGGTGAAGCTGCATTGCTGGCCACTGGTGAGGCTGCATTGCTGGGCACTTGTGAGGCTGCATTGCTGGGCACTTGTGAGGCTGCATTGATGGGCACTGGTGAGGCTGCATTGCTGGGCACTGGTAAGGCTGCATTGCTGGGCACTAGTAAGGCTGCATGGCTGGGCACTGGTGAGGCCACATTGCTTGGCACTGGTGAGGCCACATTGCTGGGCACTATTGAGGCCACATTGCTGGGCACTGGTAAAGCTGCATTTGATGGGCACTGATCAGGCTGCAATTGATGGGCACTGAGGAGTGAGCAGCCCAGAGCCTGGGCCCCACATTGCACAATCAACACAGGCAGCCTGAGGACATTGTGTGTGTGTGTGTGTATATATATATATATATACACTGAGCAAAATTATAAACACAACACTTTTGTGTTTGCCCCTATTTATCATGAGCTGAACTCAAAGATCTATGACTTTTTCTATGTAAAAAAAAGGCCTATTTCTCTCAAATATTCTTTACAAATCTGTCTAAATCTATGTTAGTGAGCACTTCTCCTTTGCCAAGATAATCCATCCACCTCACAGGTGTGGCATGTCAAGATGCTGATTAGACAGCATGATTATTGCACAGGTGTGCCTTAGGCTGTCCACAATAAAAGGCCACTCTAAAATATGCAGTTTTATCACACAGCACAATGCCACAGATGTTGCAAATTTTGAGGGAGCGTGCAATTGGCATGCTGACTGCAGGAATGTCCACCAGAGCTGTTGCCCTTGAATTGAATGTTAATTTCTCTACCATAAGCCGTCTCCAAAGGCATTTCAGAGAATTTGGTAGTACTTTCAACTAGCCTCACAAACCGCAGACCACGTGTAACCACACCAGCCCAGGACCTCCACATCCAGCATCTTAATTTCCAAGATCGCCTGAGACCAGCCACCCGGACAGCTGCTACAACAATCAGTTTACATAACCAAAGAATTTCTGCACAAACTGTCAGAAACCGTCTCAGGGAAACTTATCTGCAAGCTCGTCGTCCTCATCAGGGTCTCAACCTGACTGCAGTTCATCGTCCTAACCGACTTGAGTGTGCAAATGCTCACATTCTGGCACTTTGGAAAGGTGTTCTATTCACGGATGAATCCTGGTTTTCACTGTACATGGCAGATGGCAGACAGCATGTATTGTGACGTGTGGGTGAGCTGTTTGCTGATGTCAATGTCGTGGATAGAGTGGCCCATGGAGGGGGTGGGGTTATGGAATGGGCAGGCGTATGCTATTAATGCCTTTATCAATCTCTCCTAGTTCCTTTCAATAGACACCCGATTGTGAGATGCCCATAACATGAAGGGTTGATATTATACAGGGTTTAGATGGGTCGTTTTGGTTCTCTATACAAAGATTATTCTAGATATCCCTGTTCAAGAGTTCATTACACTACAGGTCATATTCAGTATCATGTAATGATGTTCCCTATCTCTTCATTTTTCTTTTTTCTTTTTCTTTTATATACCTACTGCTATTATTGTACACCAACACTGGGATTTTCAACACTTCAGATTCTTGGTGACATCATAATTCACCAAAGAGTCTGGCAGTTGCTAGCATATTGTGGCCTTTGTATTGGATAATTAGCTAGTAATATATATATATATATATATATATACATAACTACCACACTCTAGATCTATAAGGCCCCTTTCACACTGGGGCGGTGAGCCGCGGTGACGGTAAAGCAGCGCTATATTTAGCGCTGCTTTACCGTCGTTTTCACCGCGGTTTTCGGCCGCTCGCGGTGCGGTTTTACCCCCCGCGAGCGGCCGAAAAAGGGTTAAACACCCCCCGCAGAGCGCCGCCGTAGCGGCGCTTTGCGGCGGTATTGCCGTGGTTTTACCGCGGTCTCCCATTCTTTTCAATGGGAAGGAGCGGTATAGGAGCGGTGAACACACCGCTCCTATCCCGCTCCAAAGATGCTGCTAGCAGGACTTTTTTTGTCATCCTGCTAGCGCACCGCTCCAGTGTGAAAGCCCGCCGGATTTCACACTGGAGTTAAAGGGGCCGGATTTTTTCATGCGGTGAACAGGCGCTATTTTTAGCGCTGCACCGCATGAAAAAACGCCCCGGTGTGAAAGGGGCCTAATGATCAACGACTTAACGAGAACATGTGAGTTGCCATTTATATTGTTCTCACTTTGGTTCTGTCAGTTTGAAATATATTTATGTACATACAGTGGTGTGAAAAGGTGTTTGCCCCCTTCCTCATTTCCTGTTCCTTTGCATGTTTGTCACACTTAAGTGTTTCGGAACATCAAACCAATTTAAACAATAGTCAAGGACAACACAAGTAAACACAAAATGCAATTTGTAAATGAAGGTGTTTATTATTAAAGGTGAAAAAAAATCCAAACCATCATGGCCCTGTGTGAAAAAGTGATTGCCCCCCTTGTTAAAACATACTATAACTGTGGTTGTCCACACCTGAGTTCAATTTCTCTAGCCACACCCAGGCCTGATTATTGCCACACCTGTTCACAATCAAGGCATCACTTAAATAGGAGCTGCTTGACACAGTAAGGTCCACCAGAAGATCCTTAAAAGCTACACATCATGCCGAGACCCAAAGAAATTCAGGAACAATTGAGAAAGAAAGTAATTGAGATCTATCAGTCTGGAAAGGGTTATAAAGCCATTTCCAAAGCTTTGGGAATCCAGCGAACCACAGTGAGAGCCATTATCCACAAATGGCGAAGACATGGAACAGTGGTGAACCTTCCCAGGAGTGGCCGGCCACCCAAAATTACCCCAAGAGCGCAGCGACGACTCATCCAAGAGGTCACAAAAGACCCCACAACAACGTCCAAGGAACTGCAGGCCTCACTTGCCTCAGTTAAGGTCAGCGTTCATGCCTCCACCATCAGGAAAAGACTGGGCAAAAATGGCCTGCATGGCAGAGTTCCAAGGAGAAAACCACTGCTGAGCAAAAAGAACATCAAAGCTCGTCTCAATTTCTCCACAACACATCTTGATGATCCCCAAGACTTTTGGGACAACATTCTGTGGACCGATGAGACAAAAGTGGAACTCTTTGGAAGGTGTGTGTCCAAGTATATCTGGCGTAGAAAGAACACTGCATTTCAGAAAAAGAACATTATACCAACAGTAAAATATGGTGGTGGTAGTGTGATGGTCTGGGGCTGTTTTGCTGCTTCAGGACCTGGAAGACTTGCCGTGATAAAAGGAACTATGAATTCTGCTGTCTACCAAGAGATCCTGAAGGAGAATGTCCGACCATCTGTTCGTGTACTCAAGCTGAAACGAACTTGGGTTCTGCAGCAGGACAATGATCCTAAACACACCAGCAAGTCCACCACCGAATGGCTGAAGAAAAACAAAATGAAGACTTTGGAGTGGCCTAGCCAAAGTCCTGACCTGAATCCTATTGAGATGTTGTGGTATGACCTTAAAAAGGCTGTTCATGCTCGAAAACCCTCTAATGTAACTGAATTAGGACAATTCTGCAAAGATGAGTGGGCCAAAATTCCTCCAGGACGCTGTAAAAGCCTCATTGCACGTTATCGCAAACGCTTGGTTGCAGTTGTTGCTGCTAAGGGTGGCCCAACCAGTTATTAGGTTTAGGGGGCAATCACTTTTTCACACAGGGCCATGATGGTTTGGATTTTTTTTCACCTTTAATAATAAACACCTTCATTTACAAATTGCATTTTGTGTTTACTTGTGTTGTCCTTGACTATTGTTTAAATTGGTTTGATGTTCCGAAACACTTAAGTGTGACAAACATGCAAAGGAACAGGAAATGAGGAAGGGGGCAAACACTTTTTCACACCACTGTAGGTGTTATACCCAGTGAGAGTTATATCTGACATTATATACATAGAGCGGGTATTAATATTACTTATAATAATGTCACATGCAATGTAAAACATTTTTGTACTTTATCTTGGATCAGTTTGAACAGCCAGACTTTCACAGGATTTTTTACACTATGAGGAGGCCCTCTTTTTTCTTTTTGTTTTATTCCATGCCGCTAATACATTGAGGACCACGGACCAGTTGTGATTGAATGACGGTGTCTGCCAAGCTCTAATATTGGAATTTCTGTGAGTTCGGTGAGTACTGACTAAGGCGGTGGCCCGGCCTTGCCCAGTCTTCAAAAACTTCCGACTGGTTCTCCCTACAGGCACAGCAAGGTGGCCTATTTATGCCTGTTTGACCCCTCACCATTGGTTAGTGGGTCCACCTTACATGGTAAGCGCACCTGATTATTCATACATCTTAGAGTTCAAGATGCCGTCCGAATGAGAGAGGACACAGCATTTGAATATCACTTGATCACATGTGGAGATTTGTGCATTTGTTTGATACATATGAACTCTCTAGATATTATGGACAGTTATGTCTCCATAGTGAGATTATGATATAATCATTTATTACATCTTTCTTGGTTGTTTCACAGCTTTACACGATTGTCAAAATTTATTTTGAAACATATTGTGTTATCGGATATCTATATGTAGTGTTTCTACTCTCCATATATAGTTCCTTATATACTTCTATGGTAGAATATATATAGGGTTTTGGTATTCATATAACCATCTTGTAACTTTGTGGCTACTCCTCTATAAGTCTCCACACACCGTGGTGTCACGATCGTTTCTGTTTTGTCACATTTTTTTGATTATTATACTAGGGTTAAAAAAAGCTAGGGATAAAAGGGTTAAACACCCCCCGCAGAGCGCCGCCGTAGCGGCGCTTTGCGGCGGTATTGCCGTGGTTTTACCGCGGTCTCCCATTCTTTTCAATGGGAAGGAGCGGTATAGGAGCGGTGAACACACCGCTCCTATCCCGCTCCAAAGATGCTGCTAGCAGGACTTTTTTTGTCATCCTGCTAGCGCACCGCTCCAGTGTGAAAGCCCGCCGGATTTCACACTGGAGTTAAAGGGGCCGGATTTTTTCATGCGGTGAACAGGCGCTATTTTTAGCGCTGCACCGCATGAAAAACGCCCCGGTGTGAAAGGGGCCTAATGATCAACGACTTAACGAGAACATGTGAGTTGCCATTTATATTGTTCTCACTTTGGTTCTGTCAGTTTGAAATATATTTATGTACATACAGTGGTGTGAAAAAGTGTTTGCCCCCTTCCTCATTTCCTGTTCCTTTGCATGTTTGTCACACTTAAGTGTTTCGGAACATCAAACCAATTTAAACAATAGTCAAGGACAACACAAGTAAACACAAAATGCAATTTGTAAATGAAGGTGTTTATTATTAAAGGTGAAAAAAAATCCAAACCATCATGGCCCTGTGTGAAAAAGTGATTGCCCCCCTTGTTAAAACATACTATAACTGTGGTTGTCCACACCTGAGTTCAATTTCTCTAGCCACACCCAGGCCTGATTATTGCCACACCTGTTCACAATCAAGGCATCACTTAAATAGGAGCTGCTTGACACAGTAAGGTCCACCAGAAGATCCTTAAAAGCTACACATCATGCCGAGACCCAAAGAAATTCAGGAACAATTGAGAAAGAAAGTAATTGAGATCTATCAGTCTGGAAAGGGTTATAAAGCCATTTCCAAAGCTTTGGGAATCCAGCGAACCACAGTGAGAGCCATTATCCACAAATGGCGAAGACATGGAACAGTGGTGAACCTTCCCAGGAGTGGCCGGCCACCCAAAATTACCCCAAGAGCGCAGCGACGACTCATCCAAGAGGTCACAAAAGACCCACACAACAACGTCCAAGGAACTGCAGGCCTCACTTGCCTCAGTTAAGGTCAGCGTTCATGCCTCCACCATCAGGAAAAGACTGGGCAAAAATGGCCTGCATGGCAGAGTTCCAAGGAGAAAACCACTGCTGAGCAAAAAGAACATCAAAGCTCGTCTCAATTTCTCCACAACACATCTTGATGATCCCCAAGACTTTTGGGACAACATTCTGTGGACCGATGAGACAAAAGTGGAACTCTTTGGAAGGTGTGTGTCCAAGTATATCTGGCGTAGAAAGAACACTGCATTTCAGAAAAAGAACATTATACCAACAGTAAAATATGGTGGTGGTAGTGTGATGGTCTGGGGCTGTTTTGCTGCTTCAGGACCTGGAAGACTTGCCGTGATAAAAGGAACTATGAATTCTGCTGTCTACCAAGAGATCCTGAAGGAGAATGTCCGACCATCTGTTCGTGTACTCAAGCTGAAACGAACTTGGGTTCTGCAGCAGGACAATGATCCTAAACACACCAGCAAGTCCACCACCGAATGGCTGAAGAAAAACAAAATGAAGACTTTGGAGTGGCCTAGCCAAAGTCCTGACCTGAATCCTATTGAGATGTTGTGGTATGACCTTAAAAAGGCTGTTCATGCTCGAAAACCCTCTAATGTAACTGAATTAGGACAATTCTGCAAAGATGAGTGGGCCAAAATTCCTCCAGGACGCTGTAAAAGCCTCATTGCACGTTATCGCAAACGCTTGGTTGCAGTTGTTGCTGCTAAGGGTGGCCCAACCAGTTATTAGGTTTAGGGGGCCATCACTTTTTTCACACAGGGCCATGATGGTTTGGATTTTTTTTCACCTTTAATAATAAACACCTTCATTTACAAATTGCATTTTGTGTTTACTTGTGTTGTCCTTGACTATTGTTTAAATTGGTTTGATGTTCCGAAACACTTAAGTGTGACAAACATGCAAAGGAACAGGAAATGAGGAAGGGGGCAAACACTTTTTCACACCACTGTAGGTGTTATACCCAGTGAGAGTTATATCTGACATTATATACATAGAGCGGGTATTAATATTACTTATAATAATGTCACATGCAATGTAAAACATTTTTGTACTTTATCTTGGATCAGTTTGAACAGCCAGACTTTCACAGGATTTTTTACACTATGAGGAGGCCCTCTTTTTTCTTTTTGTTTTATTCCATGCCGCTAATACATTGAGGACCACGGACCAGTTGTGATTGAATGACGGTGTCTGCCAAGCTCTAATATTGGAATTTCTGTGAGTTCGGTGAGTACTGACTAAGGCGGTGGCCCGGCCTTGCCCAGTCTTCAAAAACTTCCGACTGGTTCTCCCTACAGGCACAGCAAGGTGGCCTATTTATGCCTGTTTGACCCCTCACCATTGGTTAGTGGGTCCACCTTACATGGTAAGCGCACCTGATTATTCATACATCTTAGAGTTCAAGATGCCGTCCGAATGAGAGAGGACACAGCATTTGAATATCACTTGATCACATGTGGAGATTTGTGCATTTGTTTGATACATATGAACTCTCTAGATATTATGGACAGTTATGTCTCCATAGTGAGATTATGATATAATCATTTATTACATCTTTCTTGGTTGTTTCACAGCTTTACACGATTGTCAAAATTTATTTTGAAACATATTGTGTTATCGGATATCTATATGTAGTGTTTCTACTCTCCATATATAGTTCCTTATATACTTCTATGGTAGAATATATATAGGGTTTTGGTATTCATATAACCATCTTGTAACTTTGTGGCTACTCCTCTATAAGTCTCCACACACCGTGGTGTCACGATCGTTTCTGTTTTGTCACATTTTTTTGATTATTATACTGAGTTGCACATCGATATTTCCGGTATAACCTTTTTAGGTTTAGATATATACGTATTATTTCACATAGATGCACCCTTCCTAGATGGATGATCTGACTGGTCACTCCATCCATATTTACTCAATTTAATTTTCAAAATTAAATTCTGAACATTAACGTGTGTACACAGAACTTCATTCCGTCGTACTGTTACTGAGACACTTTGAGCGCTACACTTTTTTATATTTTTAGGCGTATGCTATGGACAACAAACACAGGTGCAATTTATTGATGGCATTTTGAATGCAAATAGATACCGTGATGAGATCCTGAGGCCCATTGTTGTGCCATTCATCCACGACCATCACCTCATGCTGCAGCATGAAAATGCACAGCCCCATGTTGCAAGGATCTGTACACAATTCCTGGAATCTGAAAACATGCCAGTTCTTGCATGGCCAGCATACTCACCAGACATGTCACCCATTGAGCATGTTTGGGATGCTCTGGATCTGCGTATTCAACAGCGTGTTCCAGTTCCTGCCAATATCCTGCAACTTCAAACAGCCATTTGAGAGGAATGGACCAACATTCCTTAGGCCACAATCAACAACCTGATCAACTCAGGTTGCGAAGGAGATGTGCTGCACTGCTTGAGGAAAATGGTAGTCACACCAGATACTGGCTGTTTTTCAGACCTCCCGGACCCCCCAATACAGTAAAACTGCACATTTTAGAGTGGCCTTTTACTGTGGCCAGCCTAAAGAAAATAAAGGGGGGGTTTTGGGACTTTAAATGCGGTGAGTACACATGGCTAGAAGATGAGTAGATATCAAAAACATGTTTTTATTAGTGAAACAAGGAACATGGCAAAATGACATGATACATGCAGCAATGAAAAAAAATTGTCAATCCCATATTAAAGACCATATATATAAACAAACATTAGTAGCAACCAGCCAACCACTGTGTGGTATGGGACAGATCCTGGATGTACTAAAAACACTTAAAATTATATGGTAGAGAGAACTCAAGATAATGTATTGAGTAGGGGCGTCTTCATGAGATTGAGCGCATCCAATTTCCCCCCTGACGAGTTTCGTGGATAATATCACTCTTCAGGGGCAGGTGCACACAAATCTATAAAAAAATATTTATTGTGGCCAGCCTAAGGCACACCTGTGCAATAATCATGCTGCCTAATCAGCATCTTGATATGCCACACCTGTGAGGTGGATTGATTATTTTGGCAAAGGAGGAGCACTCACTAACACAGATTTAGACAGATTTGTGAAGAATATTTGAGAGAAATAGGCCTTTTCTGTACATAGAAAAAGTCGTAGATCTTTGAGTTCAGCTCATGAAAAATAGGGGCAAAAACAAAAGTGTTGCATTTATAATTTCGCTCAGTGTACACATATATACCTAACTGAAAGTCACATGCCTAATATGTTTTAAACATTTTTAATAAAAAAATATACTTAAAATGTACCTTGTTTAAAATGTGTAAAAACAGAAAGCTCTGTCTGGTATATTTTCTGGCCTCCCTGATCACTGCTTAAAACAGTTACTGTATTTTAAAAATCGAAAACTGGAAAACTGTCACATTTACCACATTATACTGTAAATACAGCAAATTTGGCCAACAAATGGGTGATGAATATCACTAATGTGTGCAGGTGATTATTTTCTTAACTTTGTACTGTAAAGTAATTGTTCACAGGGAACTTAGGTGGTGGTATTTTTATAAAACAGTGAATGTAACATTCATCAAATATTCATTATACATAATGTAGGATTATGTAGCTTTCTTTACAAATATTCACTATAGATGAATCAATGACTGTAATTTAAAACACATGTACCAGAAAAATACACCTGCAGTGGATGTTCAGTGAATGTCCCATTCACATAGTTATAAAAATCCAGGTGTAAGAGTGTAGCAGATGGCGCTTATGTGGTTATTGTTAAAATATCTCTATTGTTTTATGTTAGATAACATTTATTTTGGGTGTTGGGTGTCAAATTTAAGGAACTGTCTAATGTTACCATATGCATATTTGGCCTGATCTGAAAACGATTGGGTAATTTAAAAATTATTTCCAGCCTTAGGTTGTATGACTGAATTTAGGTTTCTTTGTATACTTTGCAACATGAATATAATACAAAGTACTAAGACAATAATGATGGGTAGGTATAAGGGACATATTTTACCATTTAAAATAAGCTGACAAAATTAGTAGAATTAAAGAACAGCCATCCTTTATGATCCTGGTGGCACCCAGTTGTTAGGCACCCTCAATAAAAATCACAGCTCCATAGACAGTTTTCCAGATTTTTTTTTATTTCTACAGGCACAATATCCATCCTGCTTATGTTGGCAAAATATTGGATAATGGAAACAAAGAGTAGCAATTATATCATGGGCAAGTTAGCTGCTCTATCCCTTATAGACTATTGGAAAGATATCTCCCATGGGACTTTGTTGCAGCAATAGAAATCACACAATTAGAGCATATATATAAAAAGTAGAAAATCTTTTTGAACAATAGATTAAAAATAGCTGATCTATACAATTCACGTTCTATTCTGTAAAATAATTCCTGCTGACCTCACAGGAAGCATAAATGCAAAAGTGAAGATTAAACTAAATTGAATATCCACCAAATCAACCCACGCATTTCAACTTATACAAAGTCTTAATCAGGTTTGGAAAAGCAGAAGCAATCCTATATACATAGAAACAGGGAAAGGAAAAAGTACAAATTAAATTAATATTGACTTGACCAATTTTAAATATTATACTGTTATCTCATACAATGTATTGTAGAAATATTTTGCAATTACAGAAACATGGATGTGACCAAATGTCCAGACCAGCAATGATGGTTAGTGGTGTACACTGTCGGAGTCTCAGTCCAATATGAGCTCCAAGTCCCAAAGAGGATCAATGATCACCAGAGGAGGGCAACAGAGACACGCTCACTCATATTGTTTAAATAAAAAAGTAGGGGCACTCTATCATTCATCAATCACATATTTTGTGGAATTATTGTAAATTTTATAAACATATCTATTTGTTCAAAATAGTTGTATATTAGGATGGATAAAAGGAAATAAATGTATACATTTAAATACAACCATCCAGGCAAATATATTATCATAGCAATATGTGAAAGAAAACATACAGTACCTGGTTGAAAAATTAGGGACCACATAAGTGTGGACTAGATGATCTAATGCAACAAGGGGGAAAGGAGTCCCCTAATATTGGATAATAGCCAACTGCCTAAAGCACATAATACACAGGTATATTCCTGAATATGAATGATTGTATGGAATGGATCTTTTTGCAAAATGTTTGAACAGAATTGTAAATAAGATAGTAAGATTGTAATACATTATTTTTCTCAATTAAAATCACTAAATAATGCCAGTTGATTAACACACAGGTTTGGTCCCTCATTTGTTCTTTTTTGTCTTTTTCGACAACCAATGTACAATCTTAGTTCTAATATAAACATTGTCTATCATTCTATTGTTTAAGCAAAATCAATTGACTTAGCCCTATTTATAATTATTTTATTATACTTTTTTAAATTAATAAAAATGGCTTGGGACATACATAGAGTGTTGAAAATTTGGTGAACATCTGGAACAAATTACTTTCTGGACTCAGAAATCGACTTTGAATAGCTAGAGAAATTTAATTTTAAAGCTAGTTGTGGTCTGATTGAGAAACAATAGTATGTCTATTGGCACTTTGCTAACTCTGGAGACACATCTCTCATTTAGAAAAAATCCTTCCAACTTTAAATACTAAAGTCTATTTTTTTTTTTGTTAATAATAACAAACATGTTATACTTACCGGCCCTGTGCAGTGGTTTTACACAGACCAGCCCAGATCCTCCTCTTCACGGGTTAGCTAGCTATGGGAGCATGCAAGCCATGCTGCAGCTCTGTGTCCATTCAGACACAGAGCTGCGGCCTGGCCCTGCCCCCCTTCTCTCTTTATTGGCTCTCTGACTTTGATTGACAGCAGCGGGAGCCAATGGCGCTGTGCAGCTATCTCAGCCAATGAGGAGGAGAGTCCTGGAAGCCGAGTCTCTCGTGCAACATGACTGGATCTAGATGAAGCTCAGTAAGTATTAGGGGAGCTGAGGAGGCTGCTTCACACAGAAGGTTTTTTTAATCTTAATGCATAGAATGCATAAGATAAAAAAAAAAACTTCTGCCTTTACAACTACTTAATCTTCTAACTTGAAGTCATTTATTTACATGAAATATCAAACAAAGTTTGAGAAAAGACTTGTGATAAAGGTACTCACACATTGGGGTTGATTTACTAAAACTGGAGAGTGCAAAATCTGGTGCAGTTGTGCATGGTAGCCGCTCAGCTTCTAACTTCAGGTTGTTCAATTAAGTTTTGAGAAAAAAACCTGGAAGCTGATTGGTTTCTATGCAGAGCTGTACCAGATTTTGCAGTTTTAGTAAATCAACCCCAGTGTGTTAATATGCTTTTTTGATAAAAATTTGCTTGCACGTTAATGCACCAATTAATCTCACATAGGAACATTTGTCACTTAGTGTTTATGTCCATTAATGGTTTGAATGCAAAATGTTTCACTAAACAGGTCATACACTTTACAGAAGAGCAGTCAGCCACAAGGAGACAATCCAGCAGTAATGCTTGAGAATTAAATCGTATTACATGATGAACAACAAGGATTTGGACAGGTTTTTTGCAGCCTGTCTGATCAATTGTTACATGTAGTCCAATGGTCCATCAACAAGTACCTAAGTACCTGTGTGAGAATGGCATAAAAACAGCCTTGGGGGAGCTGGGCATAATATGCCCACACCAGTGACTACTGATACAGGATGCATGCACTTTTGATGACAAGAATGATGATCCATGACAATGTGTGCATCAATGGCACTGTACCAGCTGCATTTATGCAAGAAATTATGGACAGGTTACTCAAGGCAGAGAAGCAGGAGGAGGAGGAGGACTTTCTTGTATCTCAGTGGCTGCTTTTTTTAAACACATTCTCTGTAAGGCCACAGCATGTAAAGGAGTATGGCTGATTGTGGGAACATTGAGGCTGATGCTGACATAGGGCAATCTTCCAGGGGGGTTTCATGTCTACCAAATACCAGCAGTAGTACATTTTTGGTGAGGTATCTCAGGGCAATATTGTACCCAACAACCAAGAGCATGTGGGTTCCCCTGCGTACAGTAATTTGTGGTGCATGGGCTGCCCTAGGCTCAAAAGCCTCCAAAGAACCTCGTGCTAGTGAAAGGATGAGTGGCAGTGGGGGTGGCTGCTTGAGCAATGTCTTTAAAAATAAAAGTTTCGGTTCTCAGTGCCCTGTCCGCTGTCAACACCTATCAGCATGCAGCAGCTGGAATGCATGGTGGCTAATTATCAATTAGGCAAGAACAAATATAGAGACCTACCAAATGCATGACCCTCCTGGACTACTGTGTCACTAGGCTTGATCAGTTTGCAATTGAGCTGCTGGGCTCTGAAGTACATTCAGTGCTGCAGGGGGGTTTGTGAAAGACAAAAGAGTGTGGCTGTCCATGTACACTGTGGGCTGGCTAAAATTTGTGAAAGTGAACCAGAAACTATGTGCCTGCTTAATCACTCAGAAATGTCAGCCTGTGCAAACAGGCTTACTAGCTGTAGTACAAACCTGTATGCTATTTCTACCATCAGATTCCAAAAAAATACACTTTTTTATTTTTTATTGATGCTAAATGCCTGTATGCTATTCCCATTGTCGGTGTCCAAAAAAGACAGGGCATTCGTCAAACCAAACTTGGGTACATTCGGCTCACCACCAGTAATAATGTACAGGAAAGAGTTAGGTGATCATTTTCCAATTTATTTTTAAACATGCTAGCAATTTTAAACTACTTAGACCGGCTCTATTTTTTACTCTAATGTTTTGATGGACTGTTTTGATGGGCAGTGTTAGAGTGGTTTCAGTTAAGTGTTAACAAAAATGTTGAGCTAAATATTTATGCACCTGTGTACCATCTGCTACTAATGTGTTTGTTCTGTAGCAAATACGGAAATTGCAGCAGTTGCCCCCATGCGTTGGTGGACACTGACGCAAAGACTGGCATTTACAGCACAGCTACATACAGTTATTCCCTTGTTAAAAAGGCTTTACACTGTACATTGTTCTCCCTGTAAATTTCCATGTGCATGAATCCTTAAAGTGATGTATACTTATAGTATAAGCTCTACAGTATTGACTCTTTAAAGTTTAAACAAAATACAGGACATACATATACCGTATGCATATTCTCATAGTAAACATTTAGATAATGCTTTTATTTAGGAAGCCTCCTTCAACTGAATCTGAAAGATTAACATAATTTTATTCCATAGCTCACCTGAAACTGACTACATGTTATCAGAATTACAAGAGTTAAACCATTCAGTTATATTGTTCGTTAATGTTTTTTACTGAAAACTTTCACAGTGTTTAAAAGTGTATATTACTATTCATATTTAAAAGGCCTATTAAATGAAATTATGTTCTATACTTCATAAATTTTCATTTACTTTATTGTTGGCTCCATCGCTAGTTTTTATAATAACCAGTTTTAGTCATATTCCTTTTCAAGCTGGCACCTCAGAAATCTGGGTCAGATAATCATCTTTTAGCATGCTGAAAATGCTCTTTCCTTTAGCTGTGCTGCCAGTATCATTATTTAATTAAAATGTGCAACTTTGCAAATTTTTCTAAAGAAAAAAAAGTTTGAGTTATTTAAACTTCTACACATGTATGGTTTATAGAATACCCCTGACAGCATATTAACTACTGTACTTATAGGGGTATATTTAAGCAGTGATTCTGGCTTTCAACAAATGTTAACTGCAAGTGAATATTCTTGGTGCATGTGTTTTAAAGGGCAGTGATTGATTCACACAAAGTGAACATTTGGTGAATGCCACATTCACTGCTTTATATATATGACCCCTAAAGTCTACAGTATTGATAAATAACATATTACAAATAGCATCTATACAGAAGCAGCAGACTCAGTCTAAGAAAAAGCAAAGACAACCAACTGATCAGGAACTAGCACTGACAATAAATCCAGTTCGATTGTTATTTTTTTGGCCAAGGCCAATTTTCAGCTTTCAGCACTGTCTCACTTTGAGTGATATTTACTCAGGCATTCAACACTCTACCCATATGATTTTTTTCTCTTTTTTTAGACAGTTAGAGATTTATTTTGGTGGTGTTTAATAATGTTGGGCAAATGGTTCAGGCCAAGAAAAAGTTGGTGTCGAACATCGCCCTTTCGGGTGTTTTCTCCAAACACCAGAATTTTCCCGCCGGGCGCACGCTCATTATGTTGTTAGGAGTAGGGCCAGGAAGCCAGCTGACAAGTATTAACAATGAATGAGCCATCAGTTAGGTAATTATGTTTGTATCCTCTAAGATCCCCTATCTGTGAGTTGGTACTGGAGTCAGCAAGTCATTAGCCCACTTCAGAAGTATGACACCAGATAATGTAAGTTCCCCCTTTAATGTTTTTGGATTGTGGGGGGGGGGGATATTTGTGTTATAACACAACAGTTAAAAAAACAGTCTGCACTCTCCAAGTACTCAGCAAGGGAGTGCACTGAGTCTCCTAAGATAAATGAAAGTTAAACAATGTGCCTAACATGTACTTTATGCAGTTTTTTTTAAACACAAATTTTACAAATGATAAAATGTTTAATGTAGGAAAGTACTCATTATTGCCCTTATTGTGGAGGTTTAATGGGCCACAAACTGCAATGTAGCTAGTTTCTCATACTAACACTAAGAAAAACAATGGAATACTGTATTCTAGAAACTATAGTTTGGAAACCATTAGGTTAGTTACAATGAAGCTTAGGTATGAACATACGATTTTTAAATGTCCATATTAATTGTGAAGGCAGAATGAAGAGGTACTAACTGTTATTATCATTTGAATGTTATTTTTCTTCATTTTCTGTTTTGTTCCTGTTCTTATAGCATTCCCTGAGGGCAGAAGCTTGAGGAGGTCCATTGTCCTCCCAAGTCTGATGACAGAGATCCTTTGTCTACTATTATTTGTCACCTGAAGATCTGTTTTTATGCCATAGCCTAGACAACAGGAATTGGTTGAAATAATATTGAGGTAGCACTGCAGAATCTCCACCCTAGAACAAAGGCTGAGGATAAAACATCCTCAGTGCTGGCCTGTTGCCCTCGATTTTCAGTATTTTTGAATTTTTTATGTTAAAGATTGTAATAAATATTCAGGGGAATAAAAAAAAAGTGTTACCAACACATTTTTGATGGGCTTAGCTAAGGAAGGGGAGGAGCTTCCCTGAAACATTTTCTGTGAACCATACATGGGAGGTAGATAAGGAGAATTATGGGCTGTTACTAGAATCAGAGAGGACTGACAGGCTGCAGGGTTTGGGTCGGCTTGATGGCTTCTCATGCAGGCAAGCAGCTTCACAATGACCCATGCTAACAGGTGCTCTAGGAGTTTTAATTAGGCTTTGGGCATTATCTCTGAGGTCCAGATTGTTATTTAAAGTGATACTAAATTAATAAAAAAAATAATACACATGATATACTTACCTGCTCTGTGCAATGGTTGTGCTCAAAATAGCCCCAATCCTTCTCTTCTTGGGTCTCCTTTCATTGCTCCTGCCCCCCCCCCCCCCACTGAGTGCCCCTGCAGCAAGCCACTTGCTATGGGGCACTAATGTGTGCTCATTTCCAAACCCTGCTCTGTGTGTCCATTGACACACAGAATGTGACTCCTCCCCATCCCCAGTTTACTCTTGTTACCAAATAGCAAACATTTCTTTGAAATAAATTACTTGTCTGCTGTTTTCCTTGTAGTTCCTTTTGCAGTGCTTTATCTTTTGTAATTCAGAAGGGTTGAATTATTAAAGGAGTAGAGTATGTTCTCTTTGTAAATGATTTTGCCCTTCATTTATGGTTTTTGAATGAATAATCTTTTTTCACTCTGCCAACTACATGAGTAAAGTATGTTCATTGTGAAAAGTGAGTGGACATACGATTGATATAAAAAGTCTACACACCCCTGTTAAAATGTCAGGTTTCTGTGATGAAAAAATAAGTAAGGCAAAGATAAATCATTTCAGAACTTTTTCCACCTTTAATGTGACCTATAAACTGTACAACTCAATTGAAAAACAAACTGAAATCTTTTAGGGGGAGGGGGAAGTAAAAGTTAAAAAATAAAATAATGTGGTTGCATAAGTGTGCACCCCCTCTTATAACTGGGGATGTAACTGTGTTCAGAATTAAGAATTAAGAATTAAGCAATCACATTCAAACTCATGTTTAAAAGGAGTCCACACCTGCCATCATTTAAAGTGCCTCTGATTAACCCCAAATAAATTTCATCTGTTCTAGTACGTCTTTCCTGACATTTTCTTAGTCGCATCCTATAGCAAAAGCCATGGTCCACAGAGAGCATCCAAAGCATCAGAGGGACCTCGTTGTTAAAAGGAATCAGTCAGGAGAAGGGTGCAAAAGGATTTCCAAGGCATTAGATATACCATGGAACACTGTGAAGGCAGTCATCATCAAGTGGAGAAAATATGGCACTACAGTGACATTACCAAGAACTGGACTTCCCTCCAAAATTGATGTAAAGTCAAGAAGAAAACTGGTCAGAGAGGCCGCCAAGAGGCTTACAGCAACATTAATGGAGCTGGAGGAATATCTGGCAAGTACTGGCTGTGTGGTACATGTGACAACAATCTCCCATATTCTTCATATGTCTGGGCTATGGGGTAGAGTGGCAAGACGGAAGCCTTTTCTTACGAAGAAAAACATCCAAGTCCTGCTAAATTTTGCAAAAACACATCTGAAGTCTCCCAAAAGCATGTGGGAAAATGTGCTATAATCTGATGAAACCAAGGTTGAACTTTTTTGCCATAATTCCAAAAGATATGTTTGATGCAAAATCAACACTGCACATCATCAAAAGAACACCATACCCCCAGTGAAGCATGACGGTGGCAGCATCATGCTTTGGGGCTGTTTTTCTTCAACTGGAACAGGGGCCTTATTCAAGTT
Source organism: Lithobates sylvaticus (assembly GCA_028564925.1). Classification (NCBI taxonomy): domain Eukaryota; kingdom Metazoa; phylum Chordata; class Amphibia; order Anura; family Ranidae; genus Lithobates; species Lithobates sylvaticus. The sequence goes on along the minus strand of CM053029.1, from coordinate 391,493,234 downwards.
AGAGGGACTTATGAACAGTTCCGAATACCAGTCAATATTGTCACAAAACCTTCAGGCATCTGCTATAAAGCGGAACACCAAGAGGAACTTTATATTTCAGCATGACAACGACCCAAAGCATACAAACCAAATCAACAAAGGAATGGATTCACCAGAAGAAGATTCAAGTTTTGGAATGGCCCCGCCAGAGCCCAGACCAGATTCCAATTGAAAATCTGTGGGGTGATCTGAAAAGGGCTGTGCACAGGAGATGTCCTCACAATCTGACAGATTTGGAGTGTTTTTGCACGGAAGAGTAGGCAAATATTGACCATATTGACCATTTTGACCATTTCATTTCACAATGCCAAGTGAAAAAATCTATTTGCCAAGTAACTATTCTCTACTCAAGTAATAAGTAACTCCCTTGCCAAGCCTCTACTCTTTTGCTAAACTGACAGCCATAGGAACCAGCACAGTTCTTTTTGACAGAATTTTGACAGATTTTGGTTTCCTCTTCCCTAGCAATTTCTATTCACAGCAATAATCCCTAATAGTGTACTGACTATGCTGAAATCTCTCCTGTTATGATATATGATATGATATTAAGCAAAAACGTATTTTTGTAGATGTGGATGAAGTGAACAAGCATTCCAACTGCTGTGTGGTTTCTACTGAAGTTTCCATTAGTAAGATAAAAAAATCACTTTGAAACTGAACACGCTCCACTTCTTAAAGTAACAACATTGACCAATTCTACCTTAGTTCAAAAGGGACAATGTACCCCTGTTAGGTAAATGTGTTAAAGTTGCTGTATTTGCAGCAAAATAGGATAATAACCATGATAATATAAATTAAAAATAGATAAAATAGCAAACAAAAAAAATTGTGACGATTTGTGGGTGGGACAGTGAGTTTTTGGCAGAGGAGGATGAGCCAGAGGAAGACGAGAGTGAACCAAGGTGGGCGATGGAAGCGTAAATTTGGATGGGATAGGAGAAGTGGCTGATAATGAGAGGGGCCAGAAGATGGGTGGAGGGAAAAGTAGAAGGGGGAACATTGACGATGGGAATGGGCTGTGTCAGGTTGGGAATGATGTGGAGGGTGGAAAAAAATGTATGGGGTTTTGGAAAGCATATGCAAGGTTAATTGGTAAGGATAGTTAGGATGGGTGGGGGTAGGTATAGGTAGGTAGGTATAGTTTACATGTGATGGATTTAGGAGAGGTGGATGGGAGGGGGTCAGGATGGGGGTGGAGACATTTGGGGAAGGTTAGGGCAGAAAGTGCAGATCTGAAGAGGTGGAGGAGCATAATGATTGTTCAGATTTTATAAAATTAGGTGCAGGGATACACTTACTGTTTATTCTCTATAGTTTATGTTAGGAGAACATAAGTCCCTCTGTCATTTGCAAATCTGATCAGTCTACCAGGATTACTTTGCATTGTTTAACTGGCTGAAGTCTTTATATATTAGATTGTGGTAATATGTGTTTTTGGATTTTTGTTTTTGGATTTTTACCTATTTTGTTACATTACAGCTTTTAGTTCAACGTTTTCACAATAGTCTAAATTGGTGAAGTCAAATTAGAAAAATAGATACATAAAACTATTTTTCAGAAATAAAAAAATGATAATTGGCATGTTTGTATGTATTCACCCCCTTTTTTTAAAAAAGCCCATAAAAAGCTCTGGTGCAACCAATTACCTTCAGAAGTCACATAATTAGTGAAATGATGTCCACCTGTGTGCAATCTAAGTGTCACATGATCTGTCATTACATATACACATCTTTTTGAAAGGACCCAGAGGCTACAACACTTAAGCAAGAGGCACCACTAACCAAACACTGGCATGAAGACCAAGGAACTCTCCAAAACGGCACAGTGGGCGGCACAGTGGTGTAGTGGTTAGCACTCTCACCTAGCAGTAAGAAGGGTCGCTGGTTCGAATCCCAACCACGACACTACCTGCCTGGAGTTTGCATGTTCTCCCTGTGCCTGCGTGGGTTTCCTCCGGGTACTCCGGTTTCCTCTCACAATCCAAAGACATGCAGGTAGGTTAATTGGCTTCTGTCCAAAAAATTGGCCCTAGTATATGAATGGGGAACTTGGATTGTGGGCTCCTTGAGGGTAGTGGCCGATGTAAGGGTGCGATGTACAGGGATAGGGACAATTGTAGACACTCATTTAGGTTGAACTGGATGGACTGGTGTCTTTATTCAACCTTACTAACTATGAACTATGAACTATGAAAACAAGTAAGGGACAAAGTCAGGGTTAGGTTATACAAAAAATATCCAAATCTTTGATGATCCCTAGGAGCACCATCAAGTCTATCATATCCAAATGGAAAGAACATCGCACAACAGCAAACCTGCCAAGAGATGGCTGCACACCAAAACTCACGGACTGGGCAAGGAGGGCATTAATCAGAGAGGCCGCACAGAGACCTAAGGTAACCCTGGAGGAGCTGCAGAATTCCACAGCAGAGACTGGAGTATCTGTACATAGGACGACAATAAGGCGTACTCTCCATAGATTTGGGCTTTATGGCAGAGTGGCCAGAAGAAAGCCATTACTTTCAGCAAAAAACAAAATGGCAAGTTTTGAGTTTGCGAAAAGGCACGTGGGAGATTCCCAAAATGTATGGAGGAAGGTGCTCTGGTCTGATGAGACTAAAATTGAACTTTTTGGCCATCAAAGAAAATGTTATTTCTGGCGCAAACCCAACACATCACATCACCTAAAGAACACCATCCCCCCAGTGAAACATGGTGGTGTCAGCATCATGCTGTGGGGATGTTTTTCAGTAGTGGGGACTGGGAAATTGGTCAGAGTTGAGGGACAGATGGATGGTGCTAAATACAGGGATATTCTTGAGTAAAACCTGTATCACTCTATGTGTGATTTGAGGCTAGGACGGAGGTTCACCTTCCAGCAGGACAATGACCCCAAACACGCTGCTAAAGCAACACTTGAGTGGTTTAATCGGAAACATGTAAATGTGTTGGAATGGCCTAGTCAAAGCCCAGACCTCAATCCAATAGAAAATCTGTGGTCAGACTTAAAGATTGCTGTTCACTAGCGCAAACCATCCAACTTGAAGGAGCAGTTTTGCAAGGAGGAATGGGCAAAAATCGCAGTGGTAAAATGTGGCAAGCTCATGTGGCAAGCTCATAGAGACTTATCCAAAGCGACTTGGAGCTGTGATAGCCGCAAAAGGTGGCTCTACAAAGTATTGACTAGGGGGTGAATAGTGCTATTTGTTGTTTGCTTCACAATAAAAAAAAAACATCTTCAAAGTTGTGGCCAGGTTCTGTAGATTAAATTATGCAAATCCTTAAACAATCCATGTTAATTCCAGGTTGTGAGGCAACAAAACACGAAAAGTGCCAAGGGGGGGGGGGGGGGGGGGTGATAATTTTGCAAGGCACTGTATGTGACTGTATTTGCCCCCATAAGAAAAATAAAAAAAAATAATAAAAATGATTGAATGGAAAATAGGTGTGGAGTTAGGGTCTTTTGCCTGGTGATTTCTATTGTCTTTTTGATATTGCACATTAGCATTTTGGATCTGCACACTTAAAGCTTGCAAAGCACGCCCTAACTAGAATTCAACAGGCAATTTCCTTATAATACTATATTGGTAATTTTATTATGAAATATATGATAATCAACACTATAATAGCCATGTCCCCATCTTAACATCATTTATTATACACAAAGCATAACAAACCAAGGAAGAATAACCTGCATTAAAATCTCATCCCCCATATATCCCAATAAGAAAAAAGCTCTCATGTGTGCATGTTTGATATTGTCAGTTTGTCTTCCTGGGACAGTCAATTCTTCTGTTTATATATGGGGTGTACACACACTGGGGTTAATGTATTAAAATTGGAGAGTGCAAAATCTGGTGCTGCTCTGCAAAGAAACCAATCAGCTTCCAGGTTTTATGGACAAAGCGAAATTGAAAAAGTTAGATGCTGATTGGTTACAATTCAGAGCTGCACCAGATTGTGAATGCTCTACTTTTAGTAAATCAGCCCCAATATGTACACTATCAATGGATTGAGCAAGTGTGATCAAAAAAACTCCCTTCAAACTGACATTTAGTACTGGAAAAAATTAACAACGCAGCTCAAAAATATAGGAGTCAGTAATTGTACAATACCAAATTTTGAACAGTGAACTATCTATACAGGTAGCACAAATATGCTGATTGCTGCTTTATAGTAATGGTAGAATAAACACTGCAAATATCCTCCCAATGACGGATTATTGGCAGTTATAGAAAGATGGCAGTCAAGGTATAAGTTCTTATTAAACTGAGGAGCAAGAGGAACAAATTATGCTAGATGTTTCCAAACAATATTTATAACAAGTGTGCTGCCCCAACGGCATGGAATTTATATAGACTGTTTTCCTAACCATTTTCTATGGACGTTTATATTACCTTTTGTGGTAATGCACTTGTTTTCTCAAGTTTATTTTCCCTTATGTTATGACACACTTCCTTTATATGTAATGCTCCACCCTTCTTCCTGTGTTTGTACTTCCTGTGTCATGGATGCAGCAACAAGCCACATGTAGCAGGGCACATGTATTCTGCATTGTAAGCTACAGACAATATCATCTTTTGACCGCATAAATACTACAACCTATTCATCTGTTTGTATCCTGTCATCTACTGTAACCTAATGTTCAGAATAAAAGCATCTTGTGGATGGAATCTGTATTTGGTGAGTTCAAACTATCTGATGAGGATTGTCCTCATTGATTATATCTTATACAGGCCAGGCATAGAGGTCTCACAAGGGATAGTCGTTTCACAACAATCGGAGTCCTAATATCAAGTGGTTTGAAACTCATATGCAAGACCCCCAAGGTCTTCTCCACTATATCAGTTACACCCACAGGCAGTTATTAACACACAATTAACCATTTCAGGGACATTTTGAATTAAAAAGCATTCCTAGATGCAGCCATTTGAACATATATGTACAGTATATTCACTGTGTTAAACCTTAAGGGCTTGATTTACTAAAACTGGAGAATGCAAAATCTGGTGCAGCTTTGCACGGTAGCCATGCTTCTAACTTCAGCTTCTTCGCTTAAGCTTTGACCAAACTATTTTGGTTTCTATGCAGAAATGCACCAGATTTTGCACTCTCTCGTTTTAGTAATTCAACATATAGAAGAATGGGTGAGTATCACCCAGAATGAGAGGGGTTGACTAATCACTGACCTGTTGGGTGTGGTCTATGCCCTAGACAAAAGACCAATTTTAGAAAAAACAGCTGTAGAGTACAGATTGTATGAAGTAGGCAATATAAGACCAAGCAGTGTAGTATGAAACAAAGTTGAATGAAAAATTTGTATAAAATTATATAAGGAATAAATTCATATATATATGTAGCCAAATAGTTCCAGAAAATCTTTCTGGAAGGTTTTAGTAATTCAACCCCTAGGTATCTTTTTTAAGGAATACCAACACCCAGTTCTATGTACATAAGCAGTACAGAGAGTATCCACATACAGTATATTGATACCTTTTTTCTACAGCAAACTGAAGCTTGGGGTACAAGGTGCAACCAAATTACAAAGGTTTTTCACAAAGACTTGTCACCACAAAGCTGAAAAGGAGGGAGTCAGCAAGTTTACACAATAAGGAACTTTTAGCAATAAAATGGAAGGATAAGCTGGATGTTTATGTACTTGCATTCATTCACCAAGATACCTCAGTACAAACTCAGTGAGGTTCTGTTCTGGTCCAAAAAAACTCATTGTGTTCTTGAATATAATTTAATCATGGGAGGTGTAGATTTCAACAACCCGAGGATGAAGCCCTATCTGGCAACCCCAAGGTCTATTTACTGATACAAAAAATGTCCATGTCCATCTACATATGCATGATTCATATGTCACATAGGCTGGCTTCCCCCTATAATATCAAGAGGAAATAGTAACAACCATAGATTCTACACCCAAAAGCCTTTAATCGGATGCAGTGAGCAGACTGCATGGGAGAAACTTCCCTGATCATAACCCTTCTACCACCCAAACTGTCCACAATGCATTGACGTGCTGAACAGTGCATTGCAGGCCCTGATTGGCTGAAGCAGTGAAAACTTCAGCCAATCAGGGCACAACGCACTGTCAGAGTCGTGATTGGACACTGTCATCATGACTTTATCCAATCATGGCTTATTCCCTGTAGTGTAGTGAGACCGTGTCATTCATACATACATTAGTGTAAAGTAGGGACAGCTCATACAGTTTCAGTGTAGTGAGACCGTGTTTGTAATCTTTACATTAGTGTATAGCTAGAGTAGGGACAGTTCAGATAGCGTCAGTGTAGTGACAGTTGAACACCATCTATTTCATTGTGTTACTGCCAGTTTAATGCCATTTACTTCTGTGTGCGTTACTGCCAGTTTAACGCCATATAGTTCTGTGTGTGTTACTGCCAGTTTAACGCCATATAGTTTTGTGTGAGTTACTACCAGTTTAACGCCATATAGTTCTGTGTGCATTACTGCCAGTTTAGAGCCAATTAGTTCTGTGTGCGTTACTGCCAATTTAACGGCATATAGTTGTGTGTGTGTTACTGCCAGTTTAACGCCATATAATTTTGTGTGCGTTACTGCCAGTTTAACTCCATATAGTTCTGTGTGCGTTACTGCCAGTTTAACGTCATATATTTCTGTGTGCGTTACTGCCAGTTTAACGCCATATAGATCTGTCTGCGTTACTGCCAGTTTAATGCCATTTACTTCTGTGTGCATTACTGCCATATAGTTCTGTGCGTCACTATACATTTGGCGCATTATATTGCAGTACATTATAGTGTATCCGTGGAGTATGTCTGTGTAGTGTGAGTACTCAAATTAAAGTGCACCAAACACCTCTTTACATTGATTAAAGTGCATCTACGTACAGATTTCAACTTCTTCATTACATTTGCTTATAAGCACCGCCTCCTCTCTCCCAATAATGTCTGGGAGGACAAAAAGGAGAGGCATAGGTTCCCTTGGCACTATAAGGGGGCCAACAACAAATGTGTCCACAGGCAAAGGTGGATGTGGTGGTCAGTCAGGCAGGGGATAATTTCCTCTGTTTAGTGAGTTTACCCGTGCTATCCAGCCACAGCATGCAGAGGAGGTGGTGGACTGGCTTACTAAACCTTCCTCATCCTCCTCATCCTTTGTCACACAAGCAGAGACAAGTGTGCAGTCCCCTGCAGTTGCCAGAGTGGATAAACCTGCCTCCTTATCCACATCTATTCCTGCCATAGCCCCAACATCAGCCATTGAGGAGTCAGCTGAGTTATTTGACCACAGCATCAGCCACTTGCTCTTTGATGATGCCCAGCCATTACTGGATTCAGATGTTGGTTCTGAGGTTGAGGATGATAGGAACATGAGCCTAGAGAGAGGGAGGAACACTGATAGACAAATTGGCATTCATGTTCCCCAAGCCGCAGCGTATTGCCAAGTTGTCTCCAGTGGTGATGATGAAGATGGAGGAGATGAAGATGATGAAAATTAAGATGGAGGAGATGAAGATGGAGAAGATGATGATGAAGATGGAGGAGATGATAATGAAGATGGAGGAGATGAAGACGAGGATGGAGGAGATGGAGATGAAGATGGAGGAGATGAAAATGAAGATGAAGTCACTGATGCAACTTGGGTGCCAGATAGAGCAGAGGAGGAAACTCAAGGTGAGGTGGCACAACCCCAAGGAGGCCGACATCAAGAAAGAGTAGAGAGTAGCCACCCTATTACATCACATTCTGCAGCTGTTATCTCACGGCCCACTCCCCAAAGCTCAGCTGTCTGGGCCTTTTTCAGCACATCTGCAGCAGATCGCGCTGTTGCTATCTGCAAACTGTGTCTCAATCACATCAAACATGGCAAAAACACCAACCATTTGGGTACCACATGATTAACAAGGCATTTAACGTCCAACCACTCAGCCCATTAGCAAGAGCACCTAAAAGCCACACAAAAGGGACACAAATCTGTTCCTCCTCCTCCTCCTTACCCTCTTCAGACTGCCCCTGCTATACCAAGTCATTACCTCTCATCAGCCTCCACTGAGAGGGATGATGGTATAGCACAGGGTGTCCCAGGTCCTAGCAGCACATCTGCCAACAGCACACCACCAGCTGTAGACTGTAGCCAGCAAATTTCTCTGCCCCATCTGTTGCAGTGGAAAAAAAAATACAGTCCCTGCCACACACATGCCTAGTGTCTAAATGCAAACTTGTCAAAGCTGCTGGCTCTCCAACTTGGTGGATTCTGCCCCCTTCCGTGAATTTGCACAATGTGCTGTACCACAATGGCAGGTTCCCAGTCGCTACTACTTTTCACGTAAGGCCATTCCATCTCTCTACCATCACATGGAACGGAATGTTCTGGAAAGTTCTGGTAAGGTAGTGAGCCATATAATCCACCTTACGGCTGACATGTGGTCCAGCAAGCATGGGCAGGGACGATATATTTAGTTCACAGCACACTGGGTAACGCTGCTTGCAACTCGAAAGGATGTATGACAGGGCTTGGTGCTGCAGCTTGTTGTGTACCCATTTCTCCATACAGTTGGTGGTGATGTGAGCTCTACCCCCTCCTCCTCTTCCTCCTTCTCCTCCGCCACCTCCATGCCCTCCTCTGCAGAATTGTCCTATGAAAATCAGGTACCCCCTAAGCGTTCAAAGGGCTATTCCCAGATTCAGGCTAAAATGTGCCATGCAGTGCTTCAGCTGGTGTGTTTAGGGGACAGGAACCACACAAGAGCAGAGGTTCTTACAGCTCTGCAGGGACAGGCCCAGAGGTGGTTCACACTATGACAGCTGGAGCCAGCAAGGGTGGTGTGCGATAATGGCTCAAACCTCCTGTCCGCCCTTAGACAGGGAAAGTTGATACATGTGCCATGCCTGGCACATGTCCTCAATTTTGTGGTGCAGCGTTTCCTAAATATTTACCCAGTGTTGCAAGATGTGCTAAAGCTGGCCAGAAGAGTCTGTAGCCATTTCGGGTGGTCATACATAGCCAGTAGGGATGAGCCGAACACCCCCGGGTTCGGTTCGAACCAGAACCTTCGAACGGACCGAAAGTTCGCGCGAATTTTCGAACCCTATACGTTATAATGGACGCGAACGTTCGAAATCAAAAGTGCTAATTACAACGGCCAATATGCATGTTAATGTCATAAAACAGGTTTGGGGACCCGGGTCCTGCCCCAGGGGACATATATCAATGCAAAAAGAACTTTTAAAAACTAACGTTTTTTCGGGAGCAGTCATTTTAATGATGCATAAAGTGAAAAAAAAAAAGTGAAATTTTCCTTTAAATATGGTACCTGGGGGGTGTCTAAAGTATGCCTGTGAAGTGGCATGTGTTTCCCGTGTTTAGAACTGTCCTTGCACAAAATGACATTTGTAAAGGAAAAAAAGAAGCCATTTAAAACCACTTGCGGCTTTAGGTTTGATCTTAAGTAGAATCTGAACAGGTACATTATGAAGTGTAGCTCCATCCCAAAAAAATCTATTTTTAAGCTTTTTGGAGAACATAGGGAGGGGTTATCACCCCTGTAACATTTGCTGTCTTTGCACATCTGTTCAGAACATGTCACCTCACTTTCCGTCCCAATGACAAATGTTTTTGAAAAAGTGGGGTTTTAATTGAAACAAGGATTGGTGATAAAGTATCAGTAGAGAGGAGATACCTTTTTCCCAAATTAAATCTAACAGGATAGAATTTCCCTTCCTAGGGGTAGATTTCCTCTCACTTCCTGTTTTCTCTTTCCATTTGCAAGTAGGAGTCGTTTGTAAGTTGGATGTTTGAAAGTAGGGGCCTGGCGTATATACTCTGCAGAAATTTGCCCTATTAGATGTTGGTGTAGCCACAAGACTGGTGGGCACAGGAATGGGCCCTGCTGTGAGTTAATAGATCAAGATTTGTAATTGCATGCACCTGTTGAACAGGGCAGAAAAATTGGGGGTGGTGGTGGTGGTGGTGGACGGTTTTGCCACAAGACTGTAAGCTCTCACAGTTACTCTTGGTGGGCGCAGGAATGGGCCCTGCTGTGAGTTATTAGATCAAGATTTGTAATTGCAAGCACCTGATGAACAGGGCAGAAAAATTGGGCCTTTGGCGGTGGTGGTGGACGGTGTTGCCACAAGACTGTCAACCCTCATAGTTACTCTTGGTGGGCGCAGGAATGGGCCCTGCTGTGAGTTATTAGATCAAGATTTGTAATTGCAAGCACCTGATGAACAGGGCAGAAAAATTGGGCCTTTGGCGGTGGTGGTGGACGGTGTTGCCACAAGACTGCAGGCCCTCATAGTTACTCTTGGTGGGCGCAGGAATGGGCCCTGCTGTGAACTATTAGATCAAGATTTGTAATTACCCGCCCCTGTTAAACAGGGGCTGAAAAATTGTGCCTTAGGCACTGGTGCTGGTGCCACAACACTGCAACCCCTCACAGAGACTGTACTTGGAGCACAGCAGTCACACGTGTTGCGAAGCATTTTTTTAAAAAATTGTAAGTACACGCCCCTGTTAAACAGGGGCTGAAAAATTGTGCCTTAGGCACTGGTGCTGGTGCCACAACACTGCAACCCGGCCCTCACAGATACTGTACTTGGAGCACAGCAGTCACACGTGTTGCGAAGCATTTTTTTAAAAAATTGTAAGTACACGCCCCTGTTAAACAGGGGCTGAAAATTTGTGCCTTAGGCACTGGTGCTGGTGCCACAACACTGCAACCCGGCCCTCACAGATACTGTACTTGGAGCACAGCAGTCACACGTGTTGCGAAGCATTTTTTTTTAAAAATTGTAAGTACACGCCCCTGTTAAACAGGGGCTGAAAAATTGTGCCTTAGGCACTGGTGCTGGTGCCACAACACTGCAACCCGGCCCTCACAGATACTGTACTTGGAGCACAGCAGTCACACGTGTTGCGAAGCATTTTTTTAAAAAAATTGTAAGTACACGCCCCTGTTAAACAGGGGCTGAAAAATTGTGCCTTAGGCACTGGTGCTGGTGCCACAACACTGCAACCCGGCCCTCACAGATACTGTACTTGGAGCACAGCAGTCACACGTGTTGCGAAGCATTTTTTTAAAAAATTGTAAGTACACGCCCCTGTTAAACAGGGGCTGAAAATTTGTGCCTTAGGCACTGGTGCTGGTGCCACAACACTGCAACCCGGCCCTCACAGATACTGTACTTGGAGCACAGCAGTCACACGTGTTGCGAAGCATTTTTTTTTTAAAAATTGTAAGTACACGCCCCTGTTAAACAGGGGCTGAAAAATTGTGCCTTAGGCACTGGTGCTGGTGCCACAACACTGCAACCCGGCCCTCACAGATACTGTACTTGGAGCACAGCAGTCACACGTGTTGCGAAGCATTTTTTTTTAAAAATTGTAAGTACACGCCCCTGTTAAACAGGGGCTGAAAAAAATTGTGCCTTAGGCACTGGTGCTGGTGCCACAACACTGCAACCCGGCCCTCACAGATACTGTACTTGGAGCACAGCAGTCACACGTGTTGCGAAGCATTTTTTTAAAAAATTGTAAGTACCCGCCCCTGTTAAACAGGGCCTGAAAAATTGTGCCTTAGGCACTGGTGCTGGTGCCACAACACTGCAACACGGCCCTCACAGAGACTGTACTTGGAGCACAGCAGTCACACGTGTTGCGAAGCATTTTTTTAAAAAATTGTAAGTACCCGCCCCTGTTAAACAGGGGCTGAAAAAATGTGCCTTAGGCACTGGTGCTGGTGCCACAACACTGCAACACGGCCCTCACAGAGACTGTACTTGGAGCACAGCAGTCACACGTGTTGCGAAGCATTTTTTTAAAAAAATTGTAAGTACCCGCCCCTGTTAAACAGGGGCTGAAAAATTGTGCCTTAGGCACTGGTGCTGGTGCCACAACACTGCAACACGGCCCTCACAGAGACTGTACTTGGAGCACAGCAGTCACACGTGTTGCGAAGCATTTTTTTAAAAAATTGTAAGTACACGCCCCTGTTAAACAGGGGCTGAAAAATTGTGCCTTAGGCACTGGTGTGGTGGCATGGATCATTGAGGAGGAGGAAGAGGATAGTCAGTGAACATAAGAGGACAGTCACTCAGCATCAGCATAGGCAGTCTTGAAGGGATGTGACATTAAAAATTATTCGGTTATATCCGCCTCAGGTGCCTGGTAGCTGGTGGTGATCCAAGACTGATTCATTTTGATGAATGTCAGTCGATCAACCGAGGCGGTGGACAGGCGCACCCTATGATCAGTCACAAATCCTCCAGCAGCACTGAATGTGCGTTCGGAAAGAACGCTGGAGGCAGGACAGGCCAGTAGCTCAATTGCATACTGTGCAAGCTCTGGCCAGTGATCCATCCTCAGGACCCAGTAAGCCAGAGGATTTTCGGTGGGAAAGGTGTCCAAGTCTGACCTTGCCCCAAGGTATTCCTGCACCATGTATATCAGACGCTGGCGATGGTTGCTGGAACCGATCATACCTTGGGGAGGCGGACTAAAAAATTGTCTGAACGCATCGGTCAGACGTCCACCTTCCCCACCGCTCCTTCTGCCACTGACCGAAGCCTCAGCAACTCGTCGCCCAGGACCAGGAGTTTGTAGCCTCCCAGTTTCTGGGAACGCGTTGCACAGACCTTTCTGCAAGGCCTCCCTGAGATGTCTCATCCTCTGCTCCCTCTGCGACGGCAAGATAAGGTCCGCAACCTTACCCTTGTACCGCGGATCAAGGAGAGTGGCCAGCCAGTAATGGTCCCTCTCCTTGATCCGAAGAACACGAGGATCCTTCCGCAGGCTTTGCAGGATCAGGGAGGCCATGCAGCGTAGGTTAGCTGAGGCATTCGGTCCGGAGTCTTCTGGGTCACTGAGGATGACATGATCGCCAGCCACCTCCTCCCAGCCACGTACAAGTCCACTGGCTTGTTGGGACTGTACATCATCCCTAAAAGACTGCTGCTGCTGATGCTGAGTGCCAGGCTCCACCTCCATGCTCACACAATCCTCCTCCTCCTCCTCCTCCTCCTCATCCTCTTCCTGTGTGATGGGTGGGACAGAAGGAACACTGTCCGGATAAAGGGGGCCTTGAGAGGCAAGGAAGTCCTCCTCTTCCTGCCTCTGTTCTGCCTCAAGTGCCCTGTCCATTATCCCACGCAGCGTATGCTCCAACAGGTGGACAAGAGGGACAGTGTCACTGATGCATGCACTGTCACTGCTCACCATCCTCGTGGCCTCCTCAAATGGTGAGAGGACAGTGCATGCATCCCTGATCATGCTCCACTGACGTGGGGAAAAAAAACCAAGCTCCCCTGACCCTGTCCTGGTGCCGTAGTCGCAAAGGTACTCATTGATGGCCCTCTGCTGCGTGTGCAGTCGCTGCAGCATGGCCAACGTTGAGTTCCACCTGGTGGGCATGTCACATATTAGGCGGTTCTTGGGCAGGTTCAGCTCCTTTTGCAGCTCAGTCAGCCGAGCACTGGCATTATAAGATCGGCGGAAATGCACACAGACTTTCCTGGCCTGCCTCAGGACATCCTGTAAGCCTGGGAACCTGCTCAAGAACCGCTGCACCACCAGGTTGAGGACGTGAGCCATGCAGGGCACATGGGTGAGCTGCCCCTGTCGCAGGGCGGAGAGGAGGTTGGTGCCATTGTCAGAAACGACCATTCCTGGCTTAAGCTGACGTGGCGTCAACCACCTCTCGGCCTGCCCCTGCAGAGCTGCCAGAACCTCTGGCCCAGTGTGGCTCCTGTCCCCCAAACACACCAGCGCAAGCACGGCATGGCATCTTTTTGCCTGCGTACTTGCGTAGCCCCTTGTACGCCTACGGAGCACCGCTGGTTCCAAGGACAGAGCACTGGAGGAAGAAGAAGAGGAGGGGGTGGAGGAGAGAGGTGTGTCACAACCAGTAGCAGTAGTCGCGTTTTGGAGGCGTGGTGGCGGAACAACCTCCAACACTACTGCACCTTGTCCTGCATCCCTCCCAGCTGCCAATAGAGTGACCCAATGGGCCGTGAAAGAAAGGTACCGTCCCTGTCCATGCCTGCTGGACCATGAGTCAGCGGTAATATGCACCTTACCTCTGACCGCCCTGTCCAGCGAGGCATGGACATTGCCCTCCACATGCCGGTAGAGAGACGGAATCGCCTTCCGCGAGAAAAAGTGGCGTTTGGGAACCTGCCACTGAGGAACCGCACATTGAACAAACTCACGGAAGGGGGCCGAGTCTACCAACTGAAAAGGCAGCAGTTGAAGTGCTAGCAATTTAGCAAGGCTAGCATTCAACCGCTGGGCATGTGGATGGCTGGGAGTGTACTTCTTTCTACGGTCCAGCAGCTGGGGCAGGGAAATTTGCCTGCTGCAATCGGACGTCGGTGTACTGCAAGTACTTGGTTGTGACACACCGAATTCTACACCTTCAGTCCTCTCAGAGCAGCTTTCAGAGAGGACTGAAGGTGTAGTGGGGATGGAGATCCCAGCTGAGGAGGAGCAAGGAGAGGTCCGCTTAGTTCTTTGGTGTGGGTCTTTTATGTGTGCCTGCCAACGAGCTGCATGGCAGGTCGCCATATGTCTGGTCATGCTTGTCGTGCCCAAGCGGCTGATGTTTTGGCCACGCGAGATACGCTTGAGACAAATATTGCAAATAGCAGTGGTGCGATCTGCTGCACTCGTCTCAAAAAAGGCCCACACCAAAGAACTTTTCTGATAACGTGCAGAGGCAGCGCCCTGCACAGGCGGAGCTCTGCGGTGTTGTACAGTTGCTGTGCTGGCCTCTACCTGGCCTCCAGGGGGCATCCTGCCTCGTTGGACATGTGACGCCGCATCCTCCTCCTCCTCGTCCTCCTCCTCATCCTCTCTCCCTTGAGGCACCCACGTGGAGTCAGTGACCTCATCATCCCCTCCCTCTTCACCACTAGAGCAAACCTGGCAGTAAGCTGCAGCTGGTGGAACAGTACTGCCAGATTCCTCAAGCTGGGTATCGTCATCCGAGCCTTCGAATCGTTGGGCATCCTCCTGGAGCATGTACCCAACACTGTGCTCAAAGAGTTCGGGGGACTCCTCAGGAGGACATGGTGGGTCTAGGGAAGGGGTGGCTGATGATGCTCTGTCAGTACCCTGAGCCTGGGTGAGAGAGGATGAGGAGGATGAGGAGGGCTTGGTCATCCATTCTACCAAGCCTTCAGCATGATGCGGCTCCACATGTCCAGCTGCCGAAAACAAAGACGCGCGTGTCCCATGGCCACGTGCTGATGACGATGCACGACCACGTCCACGTCCACGGCCACGTCCACTAGAAACAGAGCCTGCCTGCCCTGTGTTCTTGGCTCTGCACGCTCTGCCTCCCCTTGGCGGTCTTCCAGCCATTGTAGTCGGTAGTCCTGTGGGTGCTGCTGAGAAGAAAATATAGGAGCTCTGTGTGATGCCACTAACACACTAGAAGTCCTATGGGTGCTTCTGCAAAGAAAATAGAGGAGCTCTGTGTGATGCCACTAACACACTAGAAGTCCTGTGGGTGCTTATGCAAAGAAAATAGAGGAGCTCTGTGTGATGCCACTAACACACTAGAAGTCCTGTGGGTGCTGCTGAGAAGAATATATAGGAGCTCTGTGTGATGCCACTAACACACTAGAAGTCCTATGGGTGCTTCTGCAAAGAAAATAGAGGAGCTCTGTGTGATGCCACTAACACACTAGAAGTCCTGTGGGTGCTTATGCAAAGAAAATAGAGGAGCTCTGTGTGATGCCACTAACACACTAGAAGTCCTGTGGGTGCTGCTGAGAAGAATATATAGGAGCTCTGTGTGATGCCACTAACACACTAGAAGTCCTATGGGTGCTTCTGCAAAGAAAATAGAGGAGCTCTGTGTGATGCCACTAACACACTAGAAGTCCTGTGGGTGCTGCTGAGAAGAATATATAGGAGCTCTGTGTGATGCCACTAACACACTAGAAGTCCTATGGGTGCTTCTGCAAAGAAAATAGAGGAGCTCTGTGTGATGCCACTAACACACTAGAAGTCCTGTGGGTGCTTCTGCAAAGAAAATAGAGGAGCTCTGTGTGATGCCACTAACACACTAGAAGTCCTGTGGGTGCTTATGCAAAGAAAATAGAGGAGCTCTGTGTGATGCCACTAACACACTAGAAGTCCTGTGGGTGCTGCTGAGAAGAATATATAGGAGCTCTGTGTGATGCCACTAACACACTAGAAGTCCTATGGGTGCTTCTGCAAAGAAAATAGAGGAGCTCTGTGTGATGCCACTAACACACTAGAAGTCCTGTGGGTGCTTATGCAAAGAAAATAGAGGAGCTCTGTGTGATGCCACTAACACACTAGAAGTCCTGTGGGTGCTGCTGAGAAGAATATATAGGAGCTCTGTGTGATGCCACTAACACACTAGAAGTCCTATGGGTGCTTCTGCAAAGAAAATAGAGGAGCTCTGTGTGATGCCACTAACACACTAGAAGTCCTGTGGGTGCTGCTGAGAAGAATATATAGGAGCTCTGTGTGATGCCACTAACACACTAGAAGTCCTATGGGTGCTTCTGCAAAGAAAATAGAGGAGCTCTGTGTGATGCCACTAACACACTAGAAGTCCTGTGGGTGCTTCTGCAAAGAAAATAGAGGAGCTCTGTGTGATGCCACTAACACACTAGAAGTCCTGTGGGTGCTTATGCAAAGAAAATAGAGGAGCTCTGTGTGATGCCACTAACACACTAGAAGTCCTGTGGGTGCTGCTGAGAAGAATATATAGGAGCTCTGTGTGATGCCACTAACACACTAGAAGTCCTATGGGTGCTTCTGCAAAGAAAATAGAGGAGCTCTGTGTGATGCCACTAACACACTAGAAGTCCTGTGGGTGCTTATGCAAAGAAAATAGAGGAGCTCTGTGTGATGCCACTAACACACTAGAAGTCCTGTGGGTGCTGCTGAGAAGAATATATAGGAGCTCTGTGTGATGCCACTAACACACTAGAAGTCCTATGGGTGCTTCTGCAAAGAAAATAGAGGAGCTCTGTGTGATGCCACTAACACACTAGAAGTCCTGTGGGTGCTGCTGAGAAGAATATATAGGAGCTCTGTGTGATGCCACTAACACACTAGAAGTCCTATGGGTGCTTCTGCAAAGAAAATAGAGGAGCTCTGTGTGATGCCACTAACACACTAGAAGTCCTGTGGGTGCTTCTGCAAAGAAAATAGAGGAGCTCTGTGTGATGCCACTAACACACTAGAAGTCCTGTGGGTGCTGCTGAGAAGAATATATAGGAGCTCTGTGTGATGCCACTAACACACTAGAAGTCCTATGGGTGCTTCTGCAAAGAAAATAGAGGAGCTCTGTGTGATGGGACTAACACACTTCAAGTCCTATAGGTGCTTCTGGGAAGAAAATAAAGGTCTGTGTGATGGGACTAACACACTTCAAGTCCTATAGTTGCTTCTGGGAACAAAATATAGGATCTCTGTGTGATGGGACTAACACACTTCAAGTCCTATAGGTGCTTCTGGGAAGAAAATATAGCTCTGTGTGTGTAATGGGACTAACACACTTCAAGTCCTATAGTTGCTTCTGGGAACAAAATATAGGATCTCTGTGTGATGGGACTAACACACTTCAAGTCCTATAGGTGCTTCTGGGAAGAAAATATAGCTCTGTGTGTGTAATGGGACTAACACACTTCAAGTCCTATAGGTGCCTCTGGGAACAAAATATAGCTCTGTGTGTGTGATGGGACTAACACACTTCAAGTCCTATAGGTGCTTCTGGGAAGAAAATATAGCTCTGTGTGTGTGATGTGTGATGGGACTAACACACTTCAAGTCCTATAGGTGCTTCTGGGAACAAAATATAGCTCTGTGTGTGTGTGATGGGACTAACACACTTCAAGTCCTATAGGTGCTTCTGGGAACAAAATATAGCTCTGTGTGTGTGATGGGACTAACACACTTCAAGTCCTATAGGTGCTTCTGGGAACAAAATATAGCTCTGTGTGTGTGATGGGACTAACACACTTCAAGTCCTATAGGTGCTTCTGGGAAGAAAATATAGCTCTGTGTGTGTGTAATGGGACTAACACACTTCAAGTCCTATAGGTGCTTCTGGGAAGAAAATATAGCTCTGTGTGTGTAATGGGACTAACACACTTCAAGTCCTATAGGTGCCTCTGGGAACAAAATATAGCTCTATGTGTGTGTGATGGGACTAACACACTTCAAGTCCTATAGGTGCCTCTGGGAAGAAAATATAGCTCTGTGTGTGTGATGGGACTAACACACTTCAAGTCCTATAGGTGCTTCTGGGAAGAAAATATAGCTCTGTGTGTGTAATGGGACTAACACACTTCAAGTCCTATAGGTGCCTCTGGGAACAAAATATAGCTCTGTGTGTGTGATGGGACTAACACACTTCAAGTCCTATAGGTGCTTCTGGGAAGAAAATATAGCTCTGTGTGTGTGATGGGACTAACACACTTCAAGTCCTATAGGTGCTTCTGGGAAGAAAATATAGCTCTGTGTGTGTAATGGGACTAACACACTTCAAGTCCTATAGGTGCTTCTGGGAAGAAAATATAGCTCTGTGTGTGTAATGGGACTAACACACTTCAAGTCCTATAGGTGCCTCTGGAACAAAATATAGCTCTGTGTGTGTGATGGGACTAACACACTTCAAGTCCTATAGGTGCTTCTGGGAAGAAAATATAGCTCTGTGTGTGTGATGGGACTAACACACTTCAAGTCCTATAGGTGCTTCTGGGAAGAAAATATAGCTCTGTGTGTGTAATGGGACTAACACACTTCAAGTCCTATAGGTGCTTCTGGGAAGAAAATATAGCTCTGTGTGTGTAATGGGACTAACACACTTCAAGTCCTATAGGTGCCTCTGGGAACAAAATATAGCTCTGTGTGTGTGATGGGACTAACACACTTCAAGTCCTATAGGTGCTTCTGGGAAGAAAATATAGCTCTGTGTGTGTAATGGGACTAACACACTTCAAGTCCTATAGGTGCCTCTGGGAACAAAATATAGCTCTGTGTGTGTGATGGGACTAACACACTTCAAGTCCTATAGGTGCTTCTGGGAAGAAAATATAGCTCTGTGTGTGTGATGGGACTAACACACTTCAAGTCCTATAGGTGCTTCTGGGAAGAAAATATAGCTCTGTGTGTGTGATGGGACTAACACACTTCAAGTCCTATAGGTGCTTCTGGGAAGAAAATATAGCTCTGTGTGTGTGATGGGACTAACACACTTCAAGTCCTATAGGTGCTTCTGGGAAGAAAATATAGCTCTGTGTGTGTAATGGGACTAACACACTTCAAGTCCTATAGGTGCTTCTGGGAAGAAAATATAGCTCTGTGTGTGTAATGGGACTAACACACTTCAAGTCCTATAGGTGCTTCTGGGAAGAAAATATAGCTCTGTGTGTGTAATGGGACTAACACACTTCAAGTCCTATAGGTGCCTCTGGGAAGAAAATATAGCTCTGTGTGTGTGATGGGACTAACACACTTCAAGTCCTATAGGTGCCTCTGGGAAGAAAATATAGCTCTGTGTGTGTAATGGGACTAACACACTTCAAGTCCTATAGGTGCCTCTGGGAACAAAATATAGCTCTGTGTGTGTGATGGGACTAACACACTTCAAGTCCTATAGGTGCTTCTGGGAAGAAAATATAGCTCTGTGTGTGTGATGGGACTAACACACTTCAAGTCCTATAGGTGCTTCTGGGAAGAAAATATAGCTCTGTGTGTGTGATGGGACTAACACACTTCAAGTCCTATAGGTGCTTCTGGGAAGAAAATATAGCTCTGTGTGTGTGATGGGACTAACACACTTCAAGTCCTATAGGTGCTTCTGGGAAGAAAATATAGCTCTGTGTGTGTAATGGGACTAACACACTTCAAGTCCTATAGGTGCTTCTGGGAACAAAATATAGCTCTGTGTGTGTGATGGGACTAACACACTTCAAGTCCTATAGGTGCCTCTGGGAAGAAAATATAGCTCTGTGTGTGTGATGGGACTAACACACTTCAAGTCCTATAGGTGCCTCTGGGAATAAAATATAGCTCTGTGTGTGTGATGGGACTAACACACTTCAAGTCCTATAGGTGCTTCTGGGAAGAAAATATAGCTCTGTGTGTGTAATGGGACTAACACACTTCAAGTCCTATAGGTGCCTCTGGGAACAAAATATAGCTCTGTGTGTGTGATGGGACTAACACACTTCAAGTCCTATAGGTGCTTCTGGGAAGAAAATATAGCTCTGTGTGTGTGATGGGACTAACACACTTCAAGTCCTATAGGTGCTTCTGGGAAGAAAATATAGCTCTGTGTGTGTGATGGGACTAACACACTTCAAGTCCTATAGGTGCTTCTGGGAAGAAAATATAGCTCTGTGTGTGTGATGGGACTAACACACTTCAAGTCCTATAGGTGCTTCTGGGAAGAAAATATAGCTCTGTGTGTGTAATGGGACTAACACACTTCAAGTCCTATAGGTGCTTCTGGGAAGAAAATATAGCTCTGTGTGTGTAATGGGACTAACACACTTCAAGTCCTATAGGTGCCTCTGGGAACAAAATATAGCTCTGTGTGTGTGATGGGACTAACACACTTCAAGTCCTATAGGTGCTTCTGGGAAGAAAATATAGCTCTGTGTGTGTGATGGGACTAACACACTTCAAGTCCTATAGGTGCTTCTGGGAAGAAAATATAGCTCTGTGTGTGTAATGGGACTAACACACTTCAAGTCCTATAGGTGCTTCTGGGAAGAAAATATAGCTCTGTGTGTGTAATGGGACTAACACACTTCAAGTCCTATAGGTGCCTCTGGGAACAAAATATAGCTCTGTGTGTGTGATGGGACTAACACACTTCAAGTCCTATAGGTGCTTCTGGGAAGAAAATATAGCTCTGTGTGTGTGATGGGACTAACACACTTCAAGTCCTATAGGTGCTTCTGGGAAGAAAATATAGCTCTGTGTGTGTGATGGGACTAACACACTTCAAGTCCTATAGGTGCTTCTGGGAAGAAAATATAGCTCTGTGTGTGTGATGGGACTAACACACTTCAAGTCCTATAGGTGCTTCTGGGAAGAAAATATAGCTCTGTGTGTGTAATGGGACTAACACACTTCAAGTCCTATAGGTGCCTCTGGGAACAAAATATAGGAGCTCTGCCTGCCTGCCACGAACACACTACAAGTCCTATAGGTGCTTCTGGTAACAAAATATAGGAGCTCTGCCTGCCTGCCACGAACACACTACAAGTCCTATAGGTGCTTCTGGTAACAAAATATAGGAGCTCTGCCTGCCTGCCACGAACACACTACAAGTCCTATAGGTGCTTCTGGTAACAAAATATAGGAGCTCTGCCTGCCTGCCACGAACACACTACAAGTCCTATAGGTGCTTCTGGTAACAAAATATAGTAGCTCTGCCTGCCTGCCACGAACACACTACAAGCCCCTCTTTCTCAATCAATCTTTGTAACTGAATCTATCTAACTCAATCTCTGTAAGTGAATCTCTCTAACTATCTAAATGCAGCAGAGTGTCACAGAATCAGCCTGCTCAATCTGCGCCGGAACAGCATGTGACCGGCGCAGACGGCGTGGCGGCGTTTTATAGGGGGGGGCGTGTACTACAGCCCCTGAGCTGTAATTGGCTACAGGCGTCCTGCCTGTAGCCAATTATGGCTCTTCGAGTTTCCGGGGCTGTGATTGGCCAAGCATGCGGGGTCACAGTGCATGCTTGGCCAATCATCAGCCAGCAATGCACTGCGTCGGCCGCGCCGGCCGCAATGCATTGCGGGGCCGCTCGCATCACACGAACGTGATGCGAGCGGCCAAAATAGTTCTGGGCTCGCCGAGCGAGCGAACGCCCGGTGCTCGATGCGAACGTGGGTTCGCATCGAGCACCGGGCCCATCCCTAATAGCCAGTGCTCGGTTGGCTGAAATTCAGAGGGAAATACACCTGCCCATAAACCGCCTGATTTGTGACATGCACACCAGGTGGAACTCGACTTTGCCAATGCTGCAGTGGCTATACATGCAGCAGAGGGCCATCAACGAGTACCTGTGCAAATACGGCACGACGACAGGCTCAGGCCACCTCAGCTTTTTTTCCCCACGCCAATGGCTGATCATTAAGGATGCATGCACTGTATTGTCACCATTTGAGGAGGCCGCAAGGATGGTGAGCCGTGACAGTGCATGCATCAGTGACACAATCCCTGTTGTGTTCCTGCTGGAGCAGATTCTGCGTGACATTATGGACAGGGCACTGGAGACAGAGCAGCAGGAGGAAGAAGAGGACTTATTTTCTTCTCAAGGCCCACTTTCTAAGACACCATCATTCCTATGTCACAGAACACACAGGAGGAGAGAGAGGAGGAGGATTCTGACACTTTCATAAGCTTTGAAGAAGAGGAAGACATGCATCAATCTGTAAGTGATGGCTTTTCAACCTCAGGACCCTTGGGAGTATTCCATGGCTGGGAGGAGGATGTTCCAGATGCTGTCATCCTGAGTGACCCTGAGGAGTCCTCTTCTCAAGCCTCTGCAAATTTAAAGTGCATGGGCAACCTCATGCTTCAAAGCCCGCAAAAGGACCTAAGAATATGTGGCATAAAGCAGAAGGATGATTACTGGTTGGCAACCCTCCTTGACCACCGTTATAATGGGAAGGTCTCCAAAATCATCCCGTCCCCACAGAGAGTCCAGAAGATAAAATCTCTTGAGGACACAGTAAAGAGGATTTTATTGAATGTTTTTCCTGACTCCAGTAGGTTACAGTGTTGTGGAAAACATCGTTTTGAGTCTTCTGTTGGTCAAGAGAGGAGCGTTGGAGAAGGCGTCCGCCAAGTGAGGCATTTCATCATTTTTTTAGTCCTCGCCACCCAGGGCTGTCAGCTTCCACATCCCATCGGCAGCGTCTGCAGCACATGGTGGACAATTACCTCGGGGCCAAAACAGAGATGGAGAGCTGATGATCCATTGACTTACTGGGTCATGAGAATAGACCACTGGCCAGAACTTTCCCAGTATGCTATTGAGTTGTTGGGCTGCCCTGAATCCAGCATGCTTTCAGAATGGGCATTCAGTGCTGCAGGAGGTTTCGTTAACCAATCATAGAACGCGTCTTTCCACAGACTCCGTGGACTGTTTGACTTTTATAAAAATGAATCAGTCCTGGATTACCATCTATGAAGCCCCTGAAGCCGATGTCACTGATTGAGTCTTTTTTGGATGTGGAATCTCTGCAGGACTTCGAGGCTGCCTAGCTTTGAGGGTGTTCAATCATTTGGAAGAATGATTTTGGTATAGGTTTCATGGGCACAATTAACACCCAAAGACCAATTTTGCAGCCTCTGTTTGACAGGTGCATATCATAGCAATTTTTTACAGCAAGGCCAATTCTTGCTTTTATCAAGAGTACCTCTATAGGGTTATGGTGGGAAGGTGCCCCCGACCCCTAAAGAGTAATTTTTCTGCACCTGTTTGACAGGTGCATATCATTCCAATTTTTATGCACCCGCTACTTCTATACAAAGTCGAAGTGACACCAGAATGTATCCAAAAAATCTATAATCTTGTTCCCAGTGCACTTCATTGTGGCCTCATCATACACACTGGCTTATAAAGGCAGCTTTCAGGGAAAATGTAATTTTGTTTGGCTTTATAAATGAAATTATTTCTGCAGCAGATACTAGACATGGTACAGATCTGCCACTTCACAGGTATACTATGCCCCCCTCCCCCAGACACTATATTGGAAGAAATTTTACATTTTTATGCTTTCACTTTAAAAATCAAAAAATCACTGCTCATTTAAAAATTACGTTTTTTCACAAACTTTTTTTTATTGATACATGTCCCCCTGGACCCCTATAACCATTGTATGCCCACGTACTTGCATATAAGCCTTCAAAATGGGCACTTTTAATTTTTGACATTCGGGTCCCATTGACTTTAATGGGGTTCGATATTCGGGTCCAAACTTTCGCAGCATTTGAAAGTTCTGGTGCGAACCGAACAGGGGTCCGTTTGGCCCATCCCTATCCCTCACAAACTGGTTATAGCATAAAAGACTGCTTCTATTGCTACTATACCTCACTTTGACATTAGTGAAGGTATTGTGAAGGTGGTTCTCATGTGACTGACTTGCTGACATTTGCCTATTTGATCTCTTGTGTACTGACCTTTTGCCTGTTTCTGTCTGCTGTCTGGACTGATCCTTTGCCTCCATACTGATGACATCTCTGTTTGCCACCTGAACTGATCATGACCTGTTAATCAACATTTATTCTTGCCACCTGGACTAGGCCTTTACCTGTTTGGATCACTTGTCTGCCTGCCACCCATACTAACCCATCTGTACGAACCACTGAGTACATTTCTTTGAGACACCAGTCCCCGCTATCTTCTGCAGACAAGTGCACTCCTGGAACCACAAATACGCTTTTGTTCACCCTTTTTTTAAGCCTCCTGTACTTCCTGGCCATTGAATAGCATTGTGTATAATTCCTGGGGCAGTCACAAACCAGTAGGCTAGGCCTGCTTGGTTTATAGGAATGAGGACAGCTACTGGTGAAGCTAAACTAAGTTATATTCTCTAACCACTTTAACAGAGTTGATACAATATTAGTTCATCTTTGTGATACACAAGATGCAATGTCAGGTACATAATCAGCTCACACATTAAAAGGTCTCACACGTGTGGTATCCCCATTATTCTTATTATTGACTACTCTATATAAAAAAAAAATATTTTAAATTTTCTTTCTGCATTTTTCAAAAACTTGTGGAAAAAAATGAAATCTTTAAAAGGCTCGCCATGCCTCTTAGACAATAACTTTGGATGTTTCCCTCCAAAATATAGTAATTTTGTGTGTGTCTCTACTTTCCTGGTGCTCCAAAGCCTTCAAACATGTGACAGGTAGTCAGGAAATTTGATGCAAAATGTATGCCCCTAAAGTCTGAAAGTACCCTTTGGATTGTCTCACTTGTGTTATCCACATGCTTGGGAGGAGTAACAGAAGGTGTTTTGGAGTGTAATTCTAAGTCTGCCTATACTGTGTGTTTAGTTTATTTTAAATACGACTTACCATGCATCCTAGTATATACATTGGAGGGGCTGCTTGCAAAATGTGGGAATTTTGTGGGTGTTTCTCCTATCCTGGCACTTTAGGGCCTAAAGAAATGTGATAGGTAATCAGGAAATCCGATGCATAATTGTATGCCTCTTGAAAGTCTGAATGCACTCCTCCTTTATACATCTAAGCAAAAAGAAAACATGTACACACACACCCCCAAAAAATGTTTAATTAATATCCCTTATTGTATATACTGGGTAGGTTTTTTTCAGGTAAGACATTCTCAAATATTTTGTGCATACTATCACTGCACAGGTGAAAATACATAGGCTTCCACATTTACCATGAACTTATGTCCCACTAACAGTTCTGCGCATTTGTTCTTTGTTTTTTTCATGTAACGTATTTATACACAACCCTGTGGTAAATCAGGACCAGTAGACCTAAGTAAGTAAGGAAAACAAACAAATAAGGAAAACAACCAGTACCATTGTGCTACCATTGCTGCTGCTTCACATTTACTTAAATAGTAGCACAATCCAATGC
Organism: Lithobates sylvaticus; assembly: GCA_028564925.1. Classification (NCBI taxonomy): domain Eukaryota; kingdom Metazoa; phylum Chordata; class Amphibia; order Anura; family Ranidae; genus Lithobates; species Lithobates sylvaticus. The sequence goes on along the minus strand of CM053029.1, from coordinate 391,467,568 downwards.
TAACCCCATTGCTAGCCATATATATATCAGATAAACATTGAATGTGCAGCCTTGGTCCTACTTCTTGTGGTGTCTGTTAGACATGTGCACACTGAAATATTTAGTTTCGGAATTTCGTTTTCGTCCGAAAAATAAATTTATTTAGTTACTCCCGAAATTCGTTTTTATTTATTTCGTTTTTCGTTAAAAATTGCATTCGTCCGAAAATCCAAATGAATTAAGGTCGAATCTGTCATTGAAGGCTTATGGTGTCTGTCGAAAGTTCAAAGAAGATTCGACGGAGCAGCTAAACGTTATGACTCTGTATAGTTTAGCTGCAATTCCACCCAATTCCAGCAGCAATCTTTCCTCTGTACGTCGAATCTTTCCTTTCTACATCGAATCTTTTCTCTCTATGTAGAATAATCTTGGACTAATAGAGTTAAGGTTAGGCACATTCGACCACAGGTTCAATGGACACAGATTGTTATTGTCAGCATTGAATCTCCTATCTATATCGAACTGTTGTCACAACGAAAATAAAGCATTTGTTTATGTCGGATCTTTCGTTTTTCGGATTCTGCACTTTCGTTATCGTTTGTTAAAACGATAACGAAAATACCTGAAATTCGGACGAAAATGCATTCGGACGAAAACGAATGCACATGTCTAGTGTCTGTTGGCACATCTTCAAACATAAACAGATAAGCAGGAATGTTTAGGTCTCTTAAGCCTGTGTGGGGGTCTGTGGAGAAAACGGGAAGGAAAGGTGCAGTTTACATTCTGCCCACAGCCCTGTGGCTTACTACAGGGTAGATGATAGCAACTAAGAAAGGATTTCCTAGCTTCTTCCATCATTCCCTATTCCAAGTCTGAAAATGTTGACAGCTAGAAATTACTGCAGAAGGAAACTATCACTTCAAGTCTGTGGGCAACCTAGCATTTTCTTCACACGTGTCCTGGATGGATGGGTGTTTTGAGTTTTTTTGACTCATACTGTCAATACCCACCTTTCAGGGGAAGCCCAAAAAAATCAATGGAATAGCATGGGTATGCATGTAATATTCAAAAAAAGACTGTTCCACCTTCAGATCAGCAGAGCATGCCTGACTAATTCAGAAGTATGTACCGAGCTGCCTATCAGGGCTAACTGAAATAGCTCACATGGTAGGTTGATAAAGCTGCTGCTGATTGCAAAGCAGTGGGTTAGTATTTTCATCCTGCAACAAGAGGTGCTTTTACTGGCAGGATCCCCTGTAAGAAACATTGCAAAAGATTCATAAAATAACATTTTTCTTAAGAAAAGTGTATACAGTGATGCCAAATATAGTGAGAACTGGTTTAGGGATTACACCCTTCCTGCCCATGCCAACTTCCATGGGCACTGATACATTTCACTGTTAGCACTGATGGGGCTGCACTAATAATCAAGGCACTGATAATCGGTGCCCTGATTATCAGTGTGAACAATGCACGGATAGCTTTGTTGGTTATTGGTTCTCCTTTCTCACACAGACACAGCGTGTGAGGAAAGGAGAGCTGATAACTGGAATGTCTGTTGACATGTGATCAGCTGTGACTGGAAACAGCTGATCACATGGTAAAGGACACATTGTTTGCAGAACGCGCCCAATGCGTGCCACAGGGGCCGGGGTTCTGGGAGGACATCCATGGATGCCCTCCCAGAAATGTACACCCATGCTGTAGTCGTCTTTTGCAGTCGGCAAGTGGTTAAAGAATACCTACATTTTATTTTTTTTGCTTTTTAATTGAATAATTAATAACATAATAAGTAGTTGAACCCTTAACAGTTTTATTATTTGTGTACCATTATGAAGATCTCTCTTAATTTCCATTTTAAGAGACACAGCGGACAGAGCCAGAAAATCTGTTTACGGTAAATTAAGGGATAATCCTCTGTTAGACAGGTATGATATGAACAGTTGTCCTTATCTACAGGTCCAACCAGAGAGAGAATTTGTCTTTTATGGCCTACTGGATCAAAACCTATGTGCTAGTGATTATAATGTACAACACAATACAGTATTACAATAAATTAGGTGCTGTGATTAAAAAAATGCATAAAAAAATTAACACGACCGCAAAATATGATGTGAAATAGTGTAAAATAAATATCAGTCCATCTAACTACAGTTTCAAATAAATTCTTCTAAAAGAACCAATCTGTTCTCTGTACTGTGAAAAGTCAGTGTTCCAGTGTTCAAACACCTCTCCCCAGCAGACTAGGACTCACCAAACAAGAATGGCTTTCTTTTTACAGATTGGCACGTAACGCTTATGCAGATGACTTTCATTTAATGTAGCTTCTTTTCCTGTACTTTGTCTCTTGTGGAACTCCCCGTGTGGTACATAAGAAAGAAAAAGGGGCTCCAATAGTGTAAAACCATATGCTAAAAAGCTCTTTATCATAAAAACACTCACAAGAACCTACAGTAAACCAGCATCTACATAATGACTCTGCATAGTATGCACCAGGAGAAACAATTAAAACATTGTCTCAATCTCACCCGATGTTCACCACATCACATCACTTCCGGTGCTTATGCAAATATCACATCCAGTTGCCACTCAACCACGCCCTAACCTTTAGTCTATTCTAACTTTGTCAATTATTTACTTTTGTTCTCTCCTTGCCTGTTTTAAGTCTCATGTAGGGTTTGATCAAAAATGTAGTTTTGTTATGTTAGCAAACCCTCAAATAAAATGTCAAGCTATAGGTAGGATACCAATAAAGAAAGCTAAAAGCTTTGTCCATTTACAGATTTCACCCTTCAGTGACCCAGAAAATGTGTCAATTCTCAGCATGGTCTTATGCAGCAGGAAATAGATCAGCCCCAATGGTAACTGAGCTCATGGTTGATCAGGGCTATCATTACTGGATATATTTTGAAAAGTTGCCTGTCTAACACTAATGCCAGTACGCACCAGTACTTTGAGTCACTCACTTAGAATAAGCATCCTCACTAGAAAGTCAGAGTAAGCTCTGGGGATATTTCCCTTGCAGAGTGCAACTGCACTTGTCAAGTGAACAGTCTATTTGCCTTCAGTAAATCTATCCCAGAGACCCAGAGAATACTGAAGTTATTGAATAACTGTGGCAGCCAGGCATCTAGCATGTCTGAAAGGGGGTCAAGAAAGACCGCATTCCCTTTCACTCAGTATAGGTTTTTCATATCAATTTTGATTTCAGCAATTCAACATTGTACAAACTTTAAAAAAATTGTAAAAGCTAACTAAAAGTTTAAATCATGACACATTAATTTGAATGTACATATGATTTAGTACTATATAAGAATATACATGCTGTGAAACACTGAAAAATCCTAAACTTCAATGTAATTCTACAATATGAAAGTGCATGTTGCAGGTATGTATATACTAGAGCTATGACATTTGAGTGGAAATTTTTTTTTTTCCTTTCACTTCATTTAAGCAATAAAGCAGATTTAGTAGTATGTACTATGCCATGCTCAAGATTGAAACAATTGCTCTTGCCGTTCTACTTGTGATTAGCTGACATCCTTTCCAGTGTCGTTTTGCATTTGTTTCCCTTTTTTCTTGATTTAGGGACTTGATAAGCTCTACCAGCCCCCTAGCTATCGAGCAAGCTAATTAATTTGTCCTTTGGTAATATACATTGCATGAACTGAGTGGCTCACTGAGTAATAGGTAGGTTTTTCCATGCTTTAGTGAGGATGATATACATTTTCAATTTATCTATAGTGACTTCTTGAAAGTGACAGCTATATTTGTTTCGTACCATGTAAAGTGAATGATAATAGCTTGACAGCAGATTTATTTTTCTTCCCATTCTCTGTTCTTATCTTCCAGTTCTTCTGTACGGATAAAAGACTCTCTGCTCAGCTCTTAAGAAAGGTGCACTCATGTAAAACTAAGATTCTCTGCAAAGCTGCAATAGGCAGATTAAATGTCTCTGAGACCACATGAAGAACTCCGCTGTGAATAGGGCTCTTAAGCGTGACCGCCAGCACATAAAAGTCATTCACCTGTGATTCTCCTTCTATAATGCTGAAGAACCCATTCATAATTAGAAATTGCAATAAAAAAACATACAGACTATCTCATTTTTCAATTAATGACAACAGAATGAACCATTATGTAAGGGATGATATAATGGAGGTGCTAATGAGCATGGAGCGGTAATTGAATCCTGCAGAGATTATAAGTATTTCTCCAACATTTATTAAAAAGAAATAAATAAGTAAAACAAAGAGATGAATACAACCTCAAGCAATGCTGACATTTATTTTTCTCTCCGAATGGTAATTTCTTCCAGGGACAAAAGATAGAGGTGGGTAAATCTGTTTCAGCTGTTTTAATAGCTTATTTGAGGAGTTCATTATAGAGTGAAAAATCATTGATTGGAAACGTCGTCACAGCATGATTTTGTAATTTCTGCCTAGGACTAATTCAAGATTGGTTTGACGGAATACCTTGACAAGTTTAACCAAATATTCAGTGCAAAAGCAAAGATAAGCAGCAAATCATTTTCACAGTATAAATTGTGCATAATAAATAAGCTACTGCATGAAAAAGCAATCATATATAAATTTAGTAAACAGTTCCTTTCAATGCAAAATTAAGTTAGGCTGTAGTGCATCTTACTTCAGTTCAGCAGGCTATAGATCTCAAAGAATGGTTAGATGTGAACAGCTTCACACAATGTTTCAGCCGTAAATATAAATACATGAGTCGTATGAGAAGTGTGTGGCTTAGCTTGCTACAGACAGTTCCGGCATTGGCTTTTTCTGAGGATAGCATTCTAAATCTACTTCCTGCAAACTGTCCTGGAACAGTTTTTTTCCTCGATAGTAGAGATGTGGTACAACTCCCTGCAGTAGTTCTGTCCCTTTTTTTTTCATGGTAGAGGTGTGACTTAATTCCCTGCAGACAGTCCTCATAATGGCTATTTCAGGAAGGGAGTTGTGACTTGCTAGCAATTTTGTGGAGGAGATGCATGACTTCACTCCCTGTGAACAGTGCCAGCACCATTTTTTCAGGGAAAAAGCTGGCAATCAGTTTCCTTACCTCTGTAAATTATCTGGGGGTGCTCCACACACATTATAGGACCAGATTAATGCAATCTAATATCTGTGGGCAATTCTTTTTAAGCTATATTTGAAACAATTGTCACAGAGAAGCTTTTCACATGTCCATCAATGCACAATTAAATAACAGACCAAAACATGGAATAAAAATAAAAATGCACATATTATTATTATTAATATTATTATTATTATCAAGACATCATATTGTCTGTCTATGATACCCTGCTTCATATTATACTGGAGAGGGGTGCAGCGATCCTTAAAATAATACTTTATGCTGCCTAGGCAAATTTTTTCTTCTACTCTTTTTCTAACACCACTCATGTGAGTATCCCCAGATTATTATGCTGACTATTGCATTTTCAAAATTGTACTATATTTTAGCTATTCAATTAACTATTTTTAAAGCAAAAATCCTTGACCAGTTCCATGAGTTTAAAAATAAAGACTTAAAGTGGATGTAAACCCGATTCATGAAATTTGAGCAGGGCACATATATCTGTAGTGTTTTCTTATTTCACTCCAAAGCACTGAGTCCCATGGCAGTCTCCTGCTCCATAGCTCTGTTATCAGCCTGATAACTTCTGATAAGTTCTCCAACACAAGAGATAAAAGCAGTCCGAAATTTGTGTCATGGAAGGTTGCTATAAATAGAATAGCATAGAGCTTGACTTGTCAGAGCGCAGCTCTGCACATTACTTTCTTCCTTTGCCAATGTGGAGTGGGGGTGTGTGCCTTTGCTCCAATCAGTTGTCTTGGCTGTATTCCCAGACTTCACTCACAGTGCTGAACAGGAAGAGAAAATCTGTAAGCACATTCTAAAGGATATATGCAGCTAAAGACAGCAGATATACATGTAAAACTTAAGTAGGGAGATTCGTTTCATCCCTGGCTAGGACCTGGGACACCCTGTGCTATACCATGTGGAGGCTGCTGAGAGGTAATGACTTGGTATAGCAGGGGAAGTCTGAAGTGGGTAAGGAGGAGGAGGAGGAACAGATTTGTGTCCCTTTTGTGCTGCTTTTAGGTGCTCTTGCTAATGGGCTGAGTGGTTGGACGTTAAATGCCTTGTTAATCATGTGGTACCCAAATGGTTGGTGTTTTTGCCATGTTTGATGTGATTGAGACACAGTTTGCAGATAGCAACAGCGCGATCTACTGCAGATGTGCTGAAAAAGGCCCAGACAGCTGAGCTTTGGGGAGTGGGCCGTGAGATAACAGCTGCAGAATGTGATGGAATAGGGTGGCTACTCTCTACTCTTTCTTGATGTCGGCCTCCTTGGGGTTGTGCCACCTCACCTTGAGTTTCCTCCTCTGCTCTGTCTGGCACCCAAGTTGCATCAGTGACTTCATCTTCATTTTCAACTCCTCCATCTTCATCTCCATCTCCTCCATCCTCATCTTCATCTCCTCCATCTTCATTATCATCTCCTCCATCTTCATCATCATCTTCTCCATCTTCATCATCATCTCCTCCATCTTAATTTTCATCATCTTCATCTCCTCCATCTTCATCATCACCACTGGAGACAACTTGGCAATACGCTGCGGCTTGGGGAACATGAATGCCAATTTGTCTATCAGTGTTCCTCCCTCTCTCTAGGCTCATGTTCCTATCATCCTCAACCTCAGAACCAACATCTGAATCCAGTAATGGCTGGGCATCATCAAAGAGCAAGTGGCTGATGCTGTGGTCAAATAACTCAGCTGACTCCTCAATGGCTGATGTTAGGGCTATGGCAGGAATAGATGTGGACAAGGAGGCAGGTTTATCCACTCTGGCAACTGCAGGGGACTGCACACTTGTCTCTGCTTGTGTGACAAAGGATGAGGAGGATGAGGAAGGTTTAGTAAGCCAGTCCACCACCTCCTCTGCTTGCTGTGGCTTGATAGCATGGGTAAACTCACTAAACAGAGGAAATTATCCCCTGCCTGAAGACTGACCACCACATCCACCTTTGCCTGTGGACACATTTGTTGTTGGCCCCCTTATAGTGCCAAGGGAACGTATGCCTCTCCTTTTTGTCCTCCCAGACATTATTGGGAGAGAGGAGGCGGTGCTTATAAGCAAATGTAATGAAGAAGTTGAAATCTGTACGTAGATGCACTTTAATCAATGTAAAGAGGTGTTTGGTGCACTTTAATTTGAGTACTCAAACTACACAGACATACTCCACGGATACACTATAATGTACTGCAATATAATGCGCCAAATGTATAGTGACGCACAAAACTATATGGCAGTAATGCACACAGAAGTAAATTGCATTAAACTGGCAGTAACGCACACAGATCTGTATGGCGTTAAACTGGCAGTAACGCACACAGAAATATATGACGTTAAACTGGCAGTAACGCACACAGAACTATATGGAGTTAAACTGGCAGTAACGCACACAAAACTATATGGCGTTAAACTGGCAGTAACACACACACAACTATATGGCGTTAAATTGGCAGTAACGCACACAGAACTAATTGGCTTTAAACTGGCAGTAATGCACACAGAACTATATGGCGTTAAACTGGTAGTAACTCACGCAAAACTATATGGCGTTAAACTGGCAGTAACACACACAGAACTATATGGCGTTAAACTGGCAGTAACGCACACAGAAGTAAATGGCATTAAACTGGCAGTAACACAATCAAATAGATGGTGTTCAACTGTCACTACACTGACGCTATCTGAACTGTCCCTACTCTAGCTATACACTAATGTAAAGATTACTAACACGGTCTCACTACACTGAAACTGTATGAGCTGTCCCTACTTTACACTAATGTATGTATGAATGACACGGTCTCACTACACTACAGGGAATAAGCCATGATTGGATAAAGTCATGATGACAGTGTCCAATCATGACTCTGACAGTGCGCTGTGCCCTGATTGGCTGAAGTTTTCACTGCTTCAGCCAATCAGGGCTTGCAATGCACTGTTCAGCACGTCAATGCATTGTGGACGGTTTGGGTGGTAGAAGGGAAATGATCAGGGAAGTTTCTCCCATGCAGTCTGCTGACTGCATCCGATTAAAGGCTTTTGGGTGCAGAATCTATGGTTGTTACTATTTCCTCTTGATATTATAGAGGGAAGCCAGCCTGTGACATATGAATGATGCATATGTAGATGTAGATGGACATGGACATTTTTTGTATCAGTAAATAGACCTTGGGGTTGCCAGATAGGGATTCATCCTCGGGTTGTTGAAATCTACACCTCCCATGATTAAATTATATTCAAGAACACAATGAGTTTTTTTGGACCAGAACAGAACCTCACTGAGTTTGTACTGAGGTATCTTGGTGAATGAATGCAAGTACATAAACATCCAGCTTATCCTTCCATTTTATTGCTAAAAGTTCCTTATTGTGTAAACTTGCTGACTCCCTCCTTTTCAGCTTTGTGGTGACAAGTCTTTGTGAAAAACCTTTGTAATTTGGTTGCACCTTGTACCCCAAGCTTCAGTTTGCTGTAGAAAAAAGGTATCAATATACTGTATGTGGATACTCTCTGTACTGCTTATGTACATAGAACTGGGTGTTGGTATTCCTGAGAAAAAGATACCTAGGGGTTGAATTACTAAAACCTTCCAGAAAGGTTTTCTGGAACTATTTGGCTACATATATATATGAATTTATTCCTTATATAATTTTATACAAATTTTTCATTCAACTTTGTTTCATACTACACTGCTTGGTCTTATATTGCCTACTTCATACAATCTGTACTCTACAGCTGTTTTTTCTAAAATTGGTCATTTGTCTAGGGCATAGACCACACCCAACAGGTCAGTGATTAGTCAACCCCTCTCATTCTGGGTGATACTCACCCATTCTTCTATATGTTGAATTACTAAAACTAGAGAGTGCAAAATCTGGTGCATTTCTGCATAGAAACCAAAATTGTTTGGTCAAAGCTTAAGCGAAGAAGCTAAAGTTAGAAGCATGGCTACAATGCAAAGCTGCACCAGATTTTGCATTCTCCAGTTTTAGTAAATCAAGCCCTTAAGGTTTAACACAGTGAATATACTGTACATATATGTTCAAATGGCTGCATCTAGGAATGCTTTTTAATTCAAAATGTCCCTGAAATGGTTAATTGTGTGTTAATAACTGCCTGTGGGTGTAACTGATACAGTGGAGAAGACCTTGGGGGTCTTGCATATGAATTTCAAACCACTTGATATTATGACTCCGATTGTTGTGAAACGACTATCCCTTGTGAGACCTCTATGCCTGGCCTGTATAAGATATAATCACTGAGGACAATCCTCATCAGATAGTTTGAACTCACCAAATACAGATTCCATCCACAAGATGCTTTTATTCTGAACATTAGGTTACAGTAGATGACAGGATACAAACAGATGAATAGGTTGTAGTATTTATGCGGTCAAAAGATGATATTGTCTGTAGCTTACAATGCAGAATACATGTGCCCTGCTACATGTGGCTTGTTGCTGCATCCATGACACAGGAAGTACAAACACAGGAAGAAGGGTGGAGCATTACATATAAAGGAAGTGTGTCATAACATAAGGGAAAATAAACTTGAGAAAACAAGTGCATTACCACAAAAGGTAATATAAACGTCCATAGAAAATGGTTAGGAAAACAGTCTATATAAATTCCATGCCGTTGGGGCAGCACACTTGTTATAAATATTGTTTGGAAACATCTAGCATAACTTGTTCCTCTTGCTCCTCAGTTTAATAAGAACTTATACCTTGACTGCCATCTTTCTATAACTGTCAATAATCCATCATTGGGAGGATATTTGCAGTGTTTATTCTACCATTACTATAAAGCAGCAATCCCCTTTTTTGTGCTACCTGTATAGATAGTTCACTGTTCAAAATGTGGTATTGTACAATTACTGACTCCTATATTTTTGAGCTGCGTTGTTAATTTTTTCCAGTACTAAATGTCAGTTTGGAGGGAGTTTTTTTGATCACACTTGCTCAATCCATTGATAGTGTACATATTGGGGCTGATTTACTAAAAGTAGAGCATTCACAATCTGGTGCAGCTCTGAATTGTAACCAATCAGCATCTAACTTTTTCAATTTTGCTTTGTCCATAAAACCTGGAAGCTGATTGGTTTCTTTGCAGAGTAGCACCAGATTTTGCACTCTCCAGTTTTAATACATTAACCCCAGTGTGTGTACACCCCATATATAAACAGAGGAATTGGCTGTCCCAGGAAGACAAACTGACAATATCAAACATGCACACATGAGAGCTTTTTTCTTATTGGGATATATGGGGGATGAGATTTTAATGCAGGTTATTCTTCCTTGGTTTGTTATGCTTTGTGTATAATAAATGATGTTAAGATGGGGACATGGCTATTATAGTGTTGATTATCATATATTTCATAATAAAATTACCAATATAGTATTATAAGGAAATTGCCTGTTGAATTCTAGTTAGGGCGTGCTTTGCAAGCTTTAAGTGTGCAGATCCAAAATGCTAATGTGCAATATCAAAAAGACAATAGAAATCACCAGGCAAAAGACCCTAACTCCACACCTATTTTCCATTCAATCATTTTTTTTTTTTTTTTTTTTTCTTATGGGGGCAAATACAGTCACATACAGTGCCTTGCAAAATTATCACCACCCCCCCCCTCCCCTTTGGCACTTTTCGTGTTTTGTTGCCTCACAACCTGGAATTAACATGGATTGTTTAAGGATTTGCATCATTTAATCTACAGAACGTGCCCACAACTTTGAAGATGTTTTTTTTTTATTGTGAACCAAACAACAAAGAAAAAGGCTGACCTCATCTGTTTTCTTGCACTGCTCACATATTTCGTGCAACTTATGTTTCTCATGCAACTTACGTTTCTCATGCAACTTACGTTTCTCATGCAACTGTTTGTTTCCATGCCAACTCACGTTTCATGTTTCTCTCGTTTCCCAGGTTTCTCTCGTTGTTCATCGGTTTACGTTCTCGTGCGACCGGCGTTTCTTATGCAGGTTGCGTTTTCGTGCAGCCTCGGTCCGTGTGCTACTCACGTGTTAGTCTGATCGCGCTACTCATGTTCTTGTCCAGCCACGTTCTTTCACGCAGTTACTTTCCGGTCGCAGGTTCTCAGTCTTCTCAAGTTTCTCTCGCAATTCATGTTCCTGTCCCAGTTCTGAGTCAATTTCACGTTACCTTCCATGTCCTAGCTCTGTCCGGCCAGGAGTTGCGCAATAGTATGGAACTATTGGTAAGTCAGCCATTGCAGCTCCTGCAGCTTCTGCTGGCTCTGGGGCTTAGGGGATTCCGGATCCCTCTCTGTGCCTGGGCCGGTATCATGAGTCCCAGGTCTCGGACACAGATGCTGGTGGCACGTCTTCTCTTCAGGTTTCCAGCATTGGTGATGAATCAGGTTTCCTTGGACCGACGTAACAGCCTTGATCGACAAAATCTTTGTTTTGTATACCAGGTAGGCTCGTGACATGGCTTAGGATGTTTCCAGGCTTCCGGTCTAGGTTGCTTAGTCCTGATGGTCGACATCCAGTTGCTATTTTGCTTTTCTGTTTTTTGTTTTTTTTTTGGCCCCTTCCAACTCGTATCGGCCTTCAGCGCTATCGGTGCGCATCTGGTGGAGACTCAGCATTTCATGTTGTTGGCATTCCCGACAGGCCTTTCTTCATTGTCTGCGCACTGTAGTCAAGCCATCCTCAGGGATCCAGAAGAGTTGCTCCGGCTGTACTCGGCAGTCTTCCCATCGTTTGTTAAATTCTTCATGACGTATCCGACAGGGTCTCCTTTTTGTTGTGAACCAGCTTGATGCTTAAGACAGCGCTGTATCTGACCTTCATGGTTCCTAAGGCCAGGGGAGTTGCACTTCTGGCCCAGGGTCTCGCATACTTTTGGTCAATCAACTGGTTGGCACCCCGTTCTTGTCCGTTTACATCTGCATGCTCGCAAGACGCAGCATTCGGGAGGCGGCACGTCATCAGGATTCTTGGAGCCTGGCAAGGCGTGGGCCCGGTGTTGGTTTTAAACCAGCCCGTCAGTGCCACTTCTGATATACCCAGGGGGGTCCCCGGTTGCCTCTTCCTAGTGCTCCCCTCTCTGCAGCTCTATGCATACTTCATTACCGTCCCCTTTTTTGGGCAAATCAGGTTCTGGACCTTCAAGCATACTTTGGCTATTCATTTAGGATAGGAGCGGCTTCCGTGACTTTGCGCCAGGGGGTCCCGACCATTAGCATTTGGTTAGGTGGAGTTTGTCTTGTTTCTCGGGGTACGTCCCCGAGCCACTTTGGAGGTGTCATAAGCGGTTGTCAATTTCAGCAGATTGAACGGCAATTCGGTTAGTAAGCTTTCATCCTACTGTGGTTATTTTTGCCCCCTTTTAGGCATACTGACCACGTGACCCCTGGCACACCACAGGTCAATGTTCTCGTTTGCTCTTTGTTCCTTTCCCATACTATCCACAGATTGACTCTGAGTACAAAGAAAAAGGCTGACCGCAGGTCAGCCTGTGTTTGTAGGAGGAGTCAGGCTGCATAAAGCCTGCCCTCCTTCGCCTCCTCCCCTCATGGTCGGAGGCTCTCGTGTCCGGAACGAGCTGACGTCACTTCCGGTTTCCTCTGGGGTGGGAAGGTGCGCGGCTGCCAGGGGGCTCCGAGTCCCCTGCTTCCGGTGGCGGGTTACGGCTTGGCTCAGGGGGTTCCACGGGCGGACCCCCATCTGGTTTCATCCCGTCGCTAGTCTCCCCATTCAGGGGCCGGTCAGGTTCGGAGCCCAGCTCAACCACACGAGGTGGGGCGCTTCTACCGGTGTCCCGCCGGGGGAGGGGGGGGTTGCGGCCGCCTGTCGGCCCTCTGTCCCCGTCAAATGGCTCTGTCTCCAGGTAGGAGACGCTCTCCCTCCCGCCTGCGTCTTGGGGGGGGAGGGGCATGGCCGCCTGTCATTTACTGTCTCCACGTGGGAGACGCTTCTCCCTGGGTTCCGGGGGGGGGGGGACTGGGGGAGCTTGGCCGCCCGTCGGCTTGCTGTCTCCACGTAGGAGACGCTTCTCCCTCCCGCCCACGTCTCCCGGGGTTCGGGGGGGGAGGAGCATGGCCGCCTGTCGGCTTGCTGTCTCCACGCAGGAGACGCTTCTCCCTCCCTCCCACGTCTCCCGGGGTTCGGGGGGGAGGAGCATGGCCGCCTGTCGGTTACTGTCTCCACGTGGGAGACGCTTCTCCCTCCCTCCCACGTCTCCCGGGGTTCGGGGGGAGGAGCATGGCCGCCTGTCGGCTTGCTGTCTCCACGCAGGAGACGCTTCTCCCTCCCGCCCATGTCTCCCGGGGTTCGGGGGGAGGAGCATGGCCGCCTGTCGGTTACTGTCTCCACGTGGGAGACGCTTCCCCCCTCCCGCCCGCTTCTTCCGGGGGGAGGGGGGGGTTGTGGGAGCATGGCCGCCTGGCGGCTTGCTGTCCCCACGTGGGAGACGCTTCCCCTCCCTCCCGCCCGCGTCTCCCTCCCTCCCGCTTCTTTGGGGGGGGGGGGGGGGTTGTGGGAGCATGGCCGCCTGGCGGCTTGCTGTCCCTACGTGGGAGACGCTTCCCCTCCCTCCCGCCCGCGTCTCCCTCCCGCCCGCTTCTCCCCGGGTTCCGGGGGGAGGGGGGGGGTTGTGGGAGCATGGCCGCCGGCGGCTTGCTGTCCCAACGTGGGAGACGCTTCCCCTCCCACCCGCTTCTCCCTGGGTCCCGGGGAGAGGGGGGGATTGGGGGAGCATGGCCGCCTGACAGCTGTGCTGGCTCCATGAGGGAGCCGCCTCTCCCTCCCGCGACGGTGTTCCTCTGGTCCTTGGGGGGCTGCATGGTGGTAGTTCATTTCTCAGGTAAGTTTGGCATTCATGTTTCTCATGCGATGTTATGTTTTTCATGCTATGTTGCAAATTTACAGTTCTCATGCAATTTCACGGTTCTCATGTTTCCGACGTTTCATGTTTCTTGCGTTTCTCACGTTTTCCCAGGTTTTCTTACATTTCTCATGTCTTCCATGGTGGTTACGTTTCGCATGTTTCCATGTTTTCTCACGTTTCTCATGTTTTCGTACGTTTCTCGTGTTTTCTTGCATTTTTTACGTTTCTTGTGTTTTTCTTACGTTTCTTGTGTTTTTCTTACGTTTCTCGTGTTTTTCTTACGTTTCTCGTGTTTTCTTACGTTTCTTACGGTTCTCTTGGTTTCTTGCGTGTCTCATGTTGTGTTCTCGTGCATGTCATATGCCTTTCATGTCATTGCCTTTCGTTTACGGCATTTCCGTTAGCTAGTGCTTACATCCAGGATCTGTCACGTCTACAGATCCATACGGGCTGAGGTTTTCGTTTTTAATTGATTGTCGCCCCACAATCTTCTCGCCTGTAGTCCATACGTCATACATGCACGTTCACCGTTACACCTTTACTACTACCCACCACGTTCTGTGGGTACCTTAGCCCTGAGTGTTCGTTTTTAATTGCCTGTCTTAGCGCAGCAGGTTGCTCGGGCTCGCTTACTGCATACGGTAGGGGGGGGGTGGTCATTAGGTTCACATTCCGGCGCTGATTGGTCTTGTCATTTCTGCACCCACATCCTTACACTTGTTAGGTACCAGGGGTATTGTTATGTTGTCTGGTAATTTTTTACAGCTGGGTTGTCCATGTTCTTCCACTGCGGGTTTCCCATCACGTCTATGGGTTAAACAGATTGAGATGATCGTTTTTAATTGGCTTGTTCAGTGGCAAGTCTCCTCATCTGTTTTCTTGCACTGCTCACATATTTCGTACAAACTTACGTTTCTCATGCAACTTACGTTTCTCATGCAACTTACGTTTCTCATGCAACTGTTTGTTTCCATGCCAACTCACGTTTCATGTTTCTCTCGTTTCCCAGGTTTCTCTCGTTGTTCATCGGTTTACGTTCTCGTGCGACCGGCGTTTCTTATGCAGGTTGCGTTTTCGTGCAGCCTCGGTCCATGTGCTACTCACGTGTTAGTCTGATCGCGCTACTCATGTTCTTGTCCAGCCACGTTCTTTCACGCAGTTACTTTCCGGTCGCAGGTTCTCAGTCTTCTCAAGTTTCTCTCGCAATTCATGTTCCTGTCCCAGTTCTGTGTCAATTTCACGTTACCTTCCATGTCCTAGCTCTGTCCGGCCAGGAGTTGCGCAATAGTATGGAACTATTGGTAAGTCAGCCATTGCAGCTCCTGCAGCTTCTGCTGGCTCTGGGGCTTAGGGGATTCCGGATCCCTCTCTGTGCCTGGGCCGGTATCATGAGTCCCAGGTCTCGGACACAGATGCCGGTGGCACGTCTTCTCTTCAGGTTTCCAGCATTGGTGATGAATCAGGTTTCCTTGGACCGACGTAACAGCCTTGATCGACAAAATCTTTGTTTTGTATACCAGGTAGGCTCGTGACATGGCTTAGGATGTTTCCAGGCTTCCGGTCTAGGTTGCTTAGTCCTGATGGTCGACATCCAGTTGCTATTTTACTTTTCTGTTTTTTTTTTTTTTTTTTTGGCCCCTTCCAACTCGTATCGGCCTTCAGCGCTATCGGTGCGCATCTGGTGGAGACTCAGCATTTCATGTTGTTGGCATTCCCCGACAGGCCTTTCTTCATTGTCTGCGCACTGTAGTCAAGCCATCCTCAGGGATCCAGAAGAGTTGCTCCGGCTGTACTCGGCAGTCTTCCCATCGTTTGTTAAATTCTTCATGACGTATCCGACAGGGTCTCCTTTTTGTTGTGAACCAGCTTGATGCTTAAGACAGCGCTGTATCTGACCTTCATGGTTCCTAAGGCCAGGGGAGTTGCACTTCTGGCCCAGGGTCTCGCATACTTTTGGTCAATCAACTGGTTGGCACCCTGTTCTTGTCCGTTTACATCTGCATGCTCGCAAGACGCAGCATTCGGGAGGCGGCACGTCATCAGGATTCTTGGAGCCTGGCAAGGCGTGGGCCCGGTGTTGGTTTTAAACCAGCCCGTCAGTGCCACTTCTGATATACCCAGGGGGGTCCCCGGTTGCCTCTTCCTAGTGCTCCCCTCTCTGCAGCTCTATGCATACTTCATTACCGTCCCCTTTTTTGGGCAAATCAGGTTCTGGACCTTCAAGCATACTTTGGCTATTCATTTAGGATAGGAGCGGCTTCCGTGACTTTGCGCCAGGGGGTCCCGACCATTAGCATTTGGTTAGGTGGAGTTTGTCTTGTTTCTCGGGGTACGTCCCCGAGCCACTTTGGAGGTGTCATAAGCGGTTGTCAATTTCAGCAGATTGAACGGCAATTCGGTTAGTAAGCTTTCATCCTACTGTGGTTATTTTTGCCCCCTTTTAGGCATACTGACCACGTGACCCCTGGCACACCACAGGTCAATGTTCTCGTTTGCTCTTTGTTCCTTTCCCATACTATCCACAGATTGACTCTGAGTACAAAGAAAAAGGCTGACCGCAGGTCAGCCTGTGTTTGTAGGAGGAGTCAGGCTGCATAAAGCCTGCCCTCCTTCGCCTCCTCCCCTCATGGTCGGAGGCTCTCGTGTCCCACCCACCCATTCCCTTTTTCTTTTTCTTTTTCTTTCATTTCATTTCATACTTGGGTATGCCCCCTTTTAGGCATACTGACCACGTGACCCCTGGCACACCACAGGTCAATGTTCTCGTTTGCTCTTTGTTCCTTTCCCATACTATCCACAGATTGACTCTGAGTACAAATAGGACAAAATAACAGAAAAAGTCAATGTGCATAACTATTCACCCCCCTATTCAATACTTTGTAGAGCCACCTTTTGCGGCTATTACAGCTCCAAGTTGCTTTGGATAAGTCTCTATGAGCTTGCCACATTTTACCACTGGGATTTTTGCCCATTCCTCCTTGCAAAACTGCTCCTTCAAGTTGAATGGTTTGCACTAGTGAACAGCAATCTTTAAGTCTGACCACAGATATTCTATTGGATTGAGGTCTGGGCTTTGACTAGGCCATTCCAACACATTTACATGTTTCCCATTAAACCACTCAAGTGTTGCTTTAGCAGCGTGTTTGGGATCATTGTCCTGCTGGAAGGTGAACCTCCGTCCTAGCCTCAAATCACACATAGAGTGATACAGGTTTTACTCAAGAATATCCCTGTATTTAGCACCATCCATCTGTCCCTCAACTCTGACCAATTTCCCAGTCCCCACTACTGAAAAACATCCCCACAGCATGATGCTGACACCACCATGTTTCACTGGGGGGATGGTGTTCTTTAGGTGATGTGATGTGTTGGGTTTGCGCCAGAAAAACATTTTCTTTGATGGCCAAAAAGTTCAATTTTAGTCTCATCAGACCAGAGCACCTTCCTCCATACATTTTGTGAGTCTCCCACGTGCCTTTTCGCAAACTCAAAACTTGCCATTTAGTTTTTTGCTGAAAGTAATGGCTTTCTTCTGGCTACTCTGCCATAAAGCCCAACTCTATGGAGAGTACACCTTATTGTCGTCCTATGTAAAGATACTCCAGTCTCTGCTGTGGAATTCTGCAGCTCCTCCAGGGTTACCTTAGGTCTCTGTGCTGCCTCTCTGATTAATGCCCTCCTTGCCCAGTCCGTGAGTTTTGTGCAGCCATCTCTTGACAGGTTTGCTGTTGTGCGATGTTCTTTCCATTTGGATATGATAGACTTGATGGTGCTCCTAGGGATCATCAAAGATTTGGATATTTTTTGTATAACCTAACCCTGACTTTGTCCCTTACTTGTTTTCATAGTTCATAGTTCATAGTTAGTAAGGTTGAATAAAGACACCAGTCCATCCAGTTCAACCTGAGTGAGTGTCTACAATTGTCCCTATCCCTGTACATCGCACACTTACATCGGCCACTACCCTCAAGGAGCCCACAACCCAAGGTCCCCATTCATATACTAGGGCCAATTTTTTGGACAGAAGCCAATTAACCTACCTGCATGTCTTTGGATTGTGAGAGGAAACCGGAGTACCCGGAGGAAACCCACGCAGGCACAGGGAGAACATGCAAACTCCAGGCAGTGTGTCGTGGTCGGGATTCGAACCAGCGACCCTTCTTACTGCTAGGTGAGAGTGCTAACCACTACACCACTGTGCCGCCCACTGTGCCATTTTGGAGAGTTCCTTGGTCTTCATGCCAGTGTTTGGTTAGTGGTGCCTCTTTGTTAGGTGTTGTAGCCTCTGGGTCCTTTCAAAAAGATGTGTATATGTAATGACAGATCATGTGACACTTAGATTGCACACAGGTGGACATCATTTTTTTAATTGAAGAAGTCACTTCAATTATGTGACTTCTGGTTGCACCAGAGCTTTTTATGGGCTTTATAAAAAAAAGGGGGTGAATACATACGCACATTCCAATTATCAGTTTTTTATTTCTGAAAAATAGTTTTATGTATATATTTTTGACTTCACCAATTTAGACTATTGTGAAAACTTTGAACTAAAAGCTGTAATGTAACAAAATAGGTAAAAATCCAGGGGGGGGGGGGGGGAATGCTTTTGCAAGGCACTGTACAACAATAAAACAAACACATATTACCACAATCCAATATATAAAGACTTCAGCCAGTTAAACAATGCAAAGTAATCCTGGTAGACTGATCAGATTTGGCAAATGACAGAGGGACTTAAGTTCTCCTAACATAAACTATAGAGAATAAACAGTAAGTGTATCCCTGCACCTAATTTTATAAAATCTGAACAATCATCATGCTCCTCCACCTCTTCAGATCTGCACTTTCTGCCCTAACCTTCCCCAAATTTCTCCACCCCCATCCTGACCCCCTCCCATCCACCTCTCCTAAATCCATCACATGTAAACTATACCTACCTACCTATACCTACCCCCACCCATCCTAACTATCCTTATCAATTAACCTTGCATATGCTTTCCAAAACCCCATACATTTTTTTCCACCCTCCACATCATTCCCAACCTGACACAGCCCATTCCCATCTTCAATGTTCCCCCTTCTACTTTCCCCTCCACCCATCTTCTGGCCCCTCTCATTATCAGCCACTTCTCCTATCCCATCCAAATTTACGCTTCCATCGCCCACCTTGGTTCATTCTCGTCTTCCTCTGGCTCATCCTCCTCTGCCAAAAACTCACTGTCCCACCCACAAATCGTCACAATTTTTTTTGTTTGCTATTTTATCTTTTTTTAATTTATATTATCATGGTTATTATCCTATTTTGCTGCAAATACAGCAAATTTAACACATTTA
Organism: Lithobates sylvaticus; assembly: GCA_028564925.1. Lineage (NCBI taxonomy): Eukaryota > Metazoa > Chordata > Amphibia > Anura > Ranidae > Lithobates > Lithobates sylvaticus. The sequence continues at coordinate 391,448,309 of CM053029.1, read as the reverse complement.
CCTAACAGGGGTACATTGTCCCTTTTGAACTAAGGTAGAATTGGTCAATGTTGTTACTTTAAGAAGTGGAGCGTGTTCAGTTTCAAAGTGATTTTTTTATCTTACTAATGGAAACTTCAGTAGAAACCACACAGCAGTTGGAATGCTTGTTCACTTCATCCACATCTACAAAAATACGTTTTTGCTTAATAGGATAACAGGAGAGATTTCAGCATAGTCAGTACACTATTAGGGATTATTGCTGTGAATAGAAATTGCTAGGGAAGAGGAAACCAAATTCTGTCAAAATTATGTCAAAAAGAACTGTGCTGGTTCCTATGACTGTCAGTTTAGCAAAAGAGTAGAGGCTTGGCAAGGGAGTTACTTATTACTTGAGTAGAGAATAGTTACTTGGCAAATAGATTTTTCCACTTGGCATGGTGAAATGAAATGGTCAAAATGGTCAATATGGTCAATATTTGCCTACTCTTCCGTGCAAAAACACTCCAAATCTGTCAGATTGCGAGGACATCTCCTGTGCACAGCCCTTTTCAGATCACCCCACAGATTTTCAATTGGAATCTGGTCTGGGCTCTGGCTGGGCCATTCCAAAACTTGAATCTTCTTCTGGTGAATCCATTCCTTTGTTGATTTGGTTTGTATGCTTTGGGTCGTTGTCATGCTGAAATATGAAGTTCCTCTTGGTCTTCCACTTTATAGCAGATGCCTGAAGGTTTTGTGACAATATTGACTGGTATTCGGAACTGTTCATAAGTCCCTCTAACTTGACTAAGGCCCCTGTTCCAGCTGAAGAAAAACAGCCCCAAAGCATGATGCTGCCACCGTCATGCTTCACTGGGGGTATGGTGTTCTTTTGATGATGTGCAGTGTTGATTTTGCATCAAACATATCTTTTGGAATTATGGCAAAAAAGTTCAACCTTGGTTTCATCAGATTATAGCACATTTTCCCACATGCTTTTGGGAGACTTCAGATGTGTTTTTGCAAAATTTAGCAGGACTTGGATGTTTTTCTTCGTAAGAAAAGGCTTCCGTCTTGCCACTCTACCCCATAGCCCAGACATATGAAGAATATGGGAGATTGTTGTCACATGTACCACACAGCCAGTACTTGCCAGATATTCCTCCAGCTCCTTTAATGTTGCTGTAAGCCTCTTGGCGGCCTCCCTGACCAGTTTTCTTCTTGACTTTACATCAATTTTGGAGGGAAGTCCAGTTCTTGGTAATGTCACTGTAGTGCCATATTTTCTCGACTTGATGATGACTGCCTTCACAGTGTTCCATGGTATATCTAATGCCTTGGAAATCCTTTTGCACCCTTCTCCTGACTGATTCCTTTTAACAACGAGGTCCCTCTGATGCTTTGGATGCTCTCTGTGGACCATGGCCTTTGCTATAGGATGCGACTAAGAAAATGTCAGGAAAGACCTACTAGAACAAATGAAATTTATTTGGGGTTAATCAGAGGCACTTTAAATGATGGCAGGTGTGGACTCCTTTTAAACATGAGTTTGAATGTGATTGCTTAATTCTTAATTCTTAATTCTGAACACAGTTACATCCCCAGTTATAAGAGGGTGTGCACACTTATGCAACCACATTATTTTATTTTTTCATTTTTACCTCCCCCTAAAAGATTTCAGTTTGTTTTTTAATTGAGTTGTACAGTTTATAGGTCGCATTAAAGGTGGAAAAAGTTCTGAAATGATTTATCTTTGCCTTACTTATTTCTTCATCACAGAAACCTGACATTTTAACAGGGGTGTGTAGACTTTTTATATCAATTGTATGTCCACTCACTTTTCACAATGAACATACTTTACTCATGTAGTTGGCAGAGTGAAAAAAGATTATTCATTCAAAAAACATAAATGAAGGGCAAAATCATTTACAAAGAGAACATACTCTACTCCTTTAATAATTCAACCCTTCTGAATTACAAAAGATAAAGTACTGCAAAATGAACTACAAGGAAAACAGCAGACAAGTAATTTATTTCAAAGAAATGTTTGCTATTTGGTAACAAGAGTAAACTGGGGATGGGGAGGAGTCACATTCTGTGTGTCAATGGACACACAGAGCAGGGTTTGGAAATGAGCACACATTAGTGCCCCATAGCAAGTGGCTTGCTGCAGGGGCACTCAGTGGGGGGGTGGGGGCAGGAGCAATGAAAGGAGACCCAAGAAGAGAAGGATTGGGGCTATTTTGAGCACAACCATTGTACAGAGCAGGTAAGTATATCATGTGTATTATTTTTTTTATTAATTTAGTATCACTTTAAATAACAATCTGGACCTCAGAGATAATGCCCAAAGCCTAATTAAAACTCATAGAGCCCCTGTTAGCATGGGTCATTGTGAAGCTGCTTGCCTGCATGAGAAGCCATCAAGCCGACCCAAACCCTGCAGCCTGTCAGTCCTCTCTGATTCTAGTAACAGCCCATAATTCTCCTTATACACCTCGCATGTATGGTTCACAGAAAATGTTTCAGGGAAGCTCCTCCCCTTCCTTAGCTAAGCCCATCAAAAATGTGTTGGTAACACTTTTTTTTTTATTCCCCTGAATATTTATTACAATCTTTAACATAAAAAATTCAAAAATACTGAAAATCGAGGGCAACAGGCCAGCACTGAAGATGTTTTATCCTCAGCCTTTGTTCTAGGGTGGAGATTCTGCAGTGCTACCTCAATATTATTTCAACCAATTCCTGTTGTCTAGGCTATGGCATAAAAACAGATCTTCAGGTGACAAATAATAGTAGACAAAGGATCTCTGCCATCAGACTCGGGAGGGCAATGGACCTCCTCAAGCTTCTGCCCTCAGGGAATGCTATAAGAACAGGAACAAAACAGAAAATGAAGAAAAAAAACATTCAAATGATAATAACAGTACCTCTTCATTCTGCCTTCACAATTAATATGAACATTTAAAAAGCGTATGTTCATACCTAAGTTTTATTACTAACCTAATGGTTTCCAAACTATAGTTTCTAGAATACAGTATTCCATTGTTTTTCTTAGTGTTAGTATGAGAAACTAGCTACATTGCAGTTTGTGGCCCATTAAACCTCCACAATAAGGGCAATAATGAGTACTTTCCTACATTAAACATTTTATCATTTGTCAAATTTGTGTTTAAAAAAAACTGCATAAAGTACATGTTAGGCACATTGTTTAACTTTAATTTATCTTAGGAGACTCAGTGCACTGCTGAGTACTTGGAGAGTGCAGACACTCCAGAATTAACTGTTGTGTTATAACACAAATACCCCCCCCCCCCACAATCCAAAAACATTAAAGGGGGAACTTACATTATCTGGTGTCATACTTCTGAAGTTGGCTAAAGACTTGCTGGCTCCGGTACCAACTCACAGATAGGGGATCTTAGAGGATACAAACATCATTACCTAACTGACCTTCCTAACAAAGTAATTAGTTGTAGCATCCCATGGGCACATAAAGGAATAGAATACACAAAACTTTGTACGGCCAGGGAAGCCCGCTGACAGCTGATGGCTCATTCATTGTTAATAACTTGTCAGCTGGCTTCCCGGCCCTACTCCTAACAACATATTGAGCGTGCGCTCGGCGGGAAAATTCTGGTGTTCGGAGAAAACACCCGAAAGGGCGATGTTCGGCACCAACTTTTTCTTGGCCTGAACCATTTGCCCAACATTATTAAACACCACCAAAATAAATCTCTAACTGTCTAAAAAAAGAGAAAAAAATCATATGGGTAGAGTGTTGAATGCCTGAGTAAATGTCACTCAAAGTGTGACAGTGCTGAAAGCTGAAAATTGGCCTTGGCCAAAAAAATAACAAACTGGATTTATTGTCAATGCTAGTTCCTGATCAGTTGGTTGCTGTGGTTAGTGAACTTTCTAAGTTGTCTTTGCTTTTTCCTAGACTGAGACTGCTGCTCCTGTATAGGTGCTATTTGTAATACGTTATTTATCAATACTGTAGACTTTAGGGGTCATATATATAAAGCAGTGAATGTGGCATTCACCAAATGTTCACTTTGTGTGAATCAATTATTGCCCTTCAAAACACATGCACCAAGAATATTCACTTGCAGTTAACGTTGGTTGAAAGCCAGAATCACTGCTTAAATATACCCCTATAAGTACAGTATTTAATATGCTGTCAGGGGTATTCTATAAACCATACATGTGTAGAAGTTTAAATAACTCAAACTTTTTTTTCTTTAGAAAAATTTGCAAAGTTGCACATTTTAATTAAATAATGATACTGGCAGCACAGCTAAAGGAAAGAGCATTTTCAGCATGCTAAAAGATGATTATCTGACCCAGATTTCTGAGGTGCCAGCTTGAAAAGGAATATGAATAAAACTGGTTATTATAAAAACTAGCGATGGAGCCAACAATAAAGTAAATGAAAATTTATGAAGTATAGAACATAATTTCATTTAATAGGCCTTTTAAATATGAATAGTAATATACACTTTTAAACAGTGTGAAAGTTTTCAGTAAAAAACATTAATGAACAATATAACTGAATGGTTTAACTCTTGTAATTCTGATAACATGTAGTCAGTTTCAGGTGAGCTATGGAATAAAATGATGTTAATCTTTCAGATTCAGTTGAAGGAGGCTTCCTAAATAAAAGCATTATCTAAATGTTTACTATGGGAATATGCATACGGTATATGTATGTCCTGTATTTTGTTTTTAAAGAGTCAATACTGTAGAGCTTATACTATAAGTATACATCACTTTAAGGATTCATGCACATGGAAATTTACAGGGAGAACAATTTACAGTGTAAAGCCTTTTTAACAAGGGAATAACTGTATGTAGCTGTGCTGTAAATGCCAGTCTTTGCGTCAGTGTCCACCAACGCATGGGGGCAACTGCTGCAATTTCCGTATTTGCTACAGAACAAACACATTAGTAGCAGATGGTACACAGGTGCATAAATATTTAGCTCAACATTTTTGTTAACACTTAACTGAAACCACTGTTAAGCCCCATACACACGGTCGGACAATCCGCGGACCAGGTCGGTCGGATCCTGTCCGTCATACTTTGTCTGATGTTGGTTTTGCGTACACACGGTCGGACAAAGTTGTCGGAAAATCCGATCATTCTGAACGTGGTGACGTTTGTTGCCTACGACGGGACTACGTAGAGGCTAGTAGCCAATAGCTTTGGTCTTGTAATGTGATGTGAGCATGCGTAGCACTTTGTCTGGTCGGACAACCGTACACACGATCGGATTTGGTGTGATCGGACCGTGTTGTCGGCAAATCTTTCCAGCAGGAGATAAGACTTTGTCCGTCGGACAATCCGACGTACACTGTCCGATGGTGCATACACACGGTGTGATTTTTCAACAACATTGTCCGATCGGACAGAATCCATGAAAAAGTCCGACCGTGTGTATGGGGCTTAACACTGCCCATCAAAACAGTCCATCAAAACATTAGAGTAAAAAATAGAGCCGGTCTAAGTAGTTTAAAATTGCTAGCATGTTTAAAAATAAATTGGAAATGATCACCTAACTCTTTCCTGTACATTATTACTGGTGGTGACCCGAATGTACCCAAGTTTGGTTTGACGAATGCCCTGTCTTTTATGGACACTGATAATGGGAATAGCATACAGGCATTTAGCATCAATAAAAAAAAAAAATTTGGTGTATTTTTTTGGTGATTAGGGATGAGCCGAACACCCCCGGGTTCGGTTCGCACCAGAACCTTCGAACGGACCGAAAGTTTGCGCGAATTTTCGAACCCTATACGTTATAATGGACGCGAACGTTCGAAATCAAAAGTGCTAATTACAACGGCCAATATGCATGTTAATGTCATAAAACAGGTTTGGGGACCCGGGTCCTGCCCCAGGGGACATATATCAATGCAAAAATAACTTTTAAAAACTAACGTTTTTTCGGGAGCAGTCATTTTAATGATGCATAAAGTGAAAAAAAAAAAGTGAAATTTTCCTTTAAATATGGTACCTGGGGGGTGTGTCTAAAGTATGCCTGTGAAGTGGCATGTGTTTCCCGTGTTTAGAACTGTCCTTGCACAAAATGACATTTGTAAAGGAAAAAAAGAAGCCATTTAAAACCACTTGCGGCTTTAGGTTTGTTCTTAAGTAGAATCTGAACAGGTACATTATGAAGTGTAGCTCCATCACAAAAAAATCTATTTTTAAGCTTTTTGGAGAACATAGGGAGGGGTTATCACCCCTGTAACATTTGCTGTCTTTGCACATCTGTTCAGAACATGTCACCTCACTTTCCGTCCCAATGACAAATGTTTTTGGAAAAAGTGGGGTTTTAATTGAAACAAGGATTGGTGATAAAGTATCAGTAGAGAGGAGATACCTTTTTCCCAAATTAAATCTAACAGGATAGAATTTCCCTTCCTAGGGGTAGATTTCCTCTCACTTCCTGTTTTCTCTTTCCATTTGCAAGTAGGAGTCGTTTGTAAGTTGGATGTTTGAAAGTAGGGGCCTGGCGTATATACTCTGCAGAAATTTGCCCTATTAGATGTTGGTGTAGCCACAAGACTGGTGGGCACAGGAATGGGCCCTGCTGTGAGTTAATAGATCAAGATTTGTAATTGCATGCACCTGTTGAACAGGGCAGAAAAATTGGGGGTGGTGGTGGTGGACGGTGTTGCCACAAGACTGTAAGCTCTCACAGTTACTCTTGGTGGGCGCAGGAATGGGCCCTGCTGTGAGTTATTAGATCAAGATTTGTAATTGCAAGCACCTGATGAACAGGGCAGAAAAATTGGGCCTTTGGCGGTGGTGGTGGACGGTGTTGCCACAAGACTGTAGGCTCTCATAGTTACTCTTGGTGGGCGCAGGAATGGGCCCTGCTGTGAGTTATTAGATCAAGATTTGTAATTGCAAGCACCTGATGAACAGGGCAGAAAATTTGGGCCTTTGGCGGTGGTGGTGGACGGTGTTGCCACAAGACTGTAAGCTCTCACAGTTACTCTTGGTGGGCGCAGGAATGGGCCCTGCTGTGAGTTATTAGATCAAGATTTGTAATTGCAAGCACCTGATGAACAGGGCAGAAAAATTGGGCCTTTGGCGGTGGTGGTGGACGGTGTTGCCACAAGACTGTAGGCCCTCATAGTTACTCTTGGTGGGCGCAGGAATGGGCCCTGCTGTGAGTTATTAGATCAAGATTTGTAATTGCAAGCACCTGATGAACAGGGCAGAAAATTTGGGCCTTTGGCGGTGGTGGTGGACGGTGTTGCCACAAGACTGTAAGCTCTCACAGTTACTCTTGGTGGGCGCAGGAATGGGCCCTGCTGTGAGTTATTAGATCAAGATTTGTAATTGCAAGCACCTGATGAACAGGGCAGAAAAATTGGGCCTTTGGCGGTGGTGGTGGACGGTGTTGCCACAAGACTGTAGGCCCTCATAGTTACTCTTGGTGGGCGCAGGAATGGGCCCTGCTGTGAACTATTAGATCAAGATTTGTAATTACCCGCCCCTGTTAAACAGGGGCTGAAAAATTGTGCCTTAGGCACTGGTGCTGGTGCCACAACACTGCAACCCCTCACAGATACTGTACTTGGAGCACAGCAGTCACACGTGTTGCGAAGCATTTTTTTAAAAAATTGTAAGTACACGCCCCTGTTAAACAGGGGCTGAAAAATTGTGCCTTAGGCACTGGTGCTGGTGCCACAACACTGCAACCCCTCACAGATACTGTACTTGGAGCACAGCAGTCACACGTATTGCAAAGCATTTTTTTTTAAAAATTGTAAGTACACGCCCCTGTTAAACAGGGGCTGAAAATTTGTGCCTTAGGCACTGGTGCTGGTGCCACAACACTGCAACCCCTCACAGATACTGTACTTGGAGCACAGCAGTCACACGTGTTGCGAAGCATTTTTTTAAAAAATTGTATGTACACGCCCCTGTTAAACAGGGGCTGAAAAATTGTGCCTTAGGCACTGGTGCTGGTGCCACAACACTGCAACCCCTCACAGATACTGTACTTGGAGCACAGCAGTCACACGTGTTGCGAAGCATTTTTTTATAAAAATTGTATGTACACGCCCCTGTTAAACAGGGGCTGAAAAATTGTGCCTTAGGCACTGGTGTGGTGGCATGGATCATTGAGGAGGAGGAAGAGGATAGTCAGTGAACATAAGAGGACAGTCACTCAGCATCAGCATAGGCAGTCTTGAAGGGATGTGACATTAAAAATTATTCGGTTATATCCGCCTCAGGTGCCTGGTAGCTGGTGGTGATCCAAGACTGATTCATTTTGATGAAGGTCAGTCGATCAACCGAGGCGGTGGACAGGCGCACCCTATGATCGGTGACAAATCCTCTAGCAGCACTGAATGTGCGTTCGGAAAGAACGCTGGAGGCAGGACAGGCCAGTAGCTCAATTGCATACTGTGCAAGCTCTGGCCAGTGATCCATCCTCAGGACCCAGTAAGCCAGAGGATTTTCGGTGGGAAAGGTGTCCAAGTCTGACCTTGCCCCAAGGTATTCCTGCACCATGTATATCAGACGCTGGCGATGGTTGCTGGAACCGATCATACCTTGGGGCTGCGGACTAAAAAATTGTCTGAACGCATCGGTCAGACGTCCACCTTCCCCACCGCTCCTTCTGCTACTGACCGAAGCCTCAGCAACTCGTCGCCCAGGACCAGGAGTTTGTAACCTCCCAGTTTCTGGGAACGCGTTGCACAGACCTTTCTGCAAGGCCTCCCTGAGATGTCTCATCCTCTGCTCCCTCTGCGACGGCAAGATAAGGTCCGCAACCTTACCCTTGTACCGCGGATCAAGGAGAGTGGCCAGCCAGTAATGGTCCCTCTCCTTGATCCGAAGAACACGAGGATCCTTCCGCAGGCTTTGCAGGATCAGGGAGGCCATGCAGCGTAGGTTAGCTGAGGCATTCGGTCCGGAGTCTTCTGGGTCACTGAGGATGACATGATCGCCAGCCACCTCCTCCCAGCCACGTACAAGTCCACTGGTTTGTTGGGACTGTACATCATCCCTAAAAGACTGCTGCTGCTGATGCTGAGTGCCAGGCTCCACCTCCATGCTCACACAATCCTCCTCCTCCTCCTCCTCCTCCTCCTCTTCCTGTGTGATGGGTGGGACAGAAGGAACACTGTCCGGATAAAGGGGGCATTGAGAGGCAAGGAAGTCCTCCTCTTCCTGCCTCTGTTCTGCCTCAAGTGCCCTGTCCATTATCCCACGCAGCGTATGCTCCAACAGGTGGACAAGAGGGACAGTGTCACTGATGCATGCACTGTCACTGCTCACCATCCTCGTGGCCTCCTCAAATGGTGAGAGGACAGTGCATGCATCCCTGATCATGCTCCACTGACGTGGGGAAAAAAAACCAAGCTCCCCTGACCCTGTCCTGGTGCCGTAGTCGCAAAGGTACTCATTGATGGCCCTCTGCTGCGTGTGCAGTCGCTGCAGCATGGCCAACGTTGAGTTCCACCTGGTGGGCATGTCACATATTAGGCGGTTCTTGGGCAGGTTCAGCTCCTTTTGCAGCTCAGTCAGCCGAGCACTGGCATTATAAGATCGGCGGAAATGCACACAGACTTTCCTGGCCTGCCTCAGGACATCCTGTAAGCCTGGGAACCTGCCCAAGAACCGCTGCACCACCAGGTTGAGGACGTGAGCCATGCAGGGCACATGGGTGAGCTGCCCCTGTCGCAGGGCGGAGAGGAGGTTGGTGCCATTGTCAGAAACGACCATTCCTGGCTTAAGCTGACGTGGCGTCAACCACCTCTCGGCCTGCCCCTGCAGAGCTGCCAGAACCTCTGGCCCAGTGTGGCTCCTGTCCCCCAAACACACCAGCGCAAGCACGGCATGGCATCTTTTTGCCTGCGTACTTGCGTAGCCCCTTGTACGCCTACGGAGCACCGCTGGTTCCAAGGACAGAGCACTGGAGGAAGAAGAAGAGGAGGGGGTGGAGGAGAGAGGTGTGTCACAACCAGTAGCAGTAGTAGCGTTTTGGAGGCGTGGTGGCGGAACAACCTCCAACACTACTGCACCTTGTCCTGCATCCCTCCCAGCTGCCAATAGAGTGACCCAATGGGCCGTGAAAGAAAGGTACCGTCCCTGTCCATGCCTGCTGGACCATGAGTCAGCGGTAATATGCACCTTACCGCTGACCGCCCTGTCCAGCGAGGCATGGACATTGCCTTCCACATGCCGGTAGAGAGACGGAATCGCCTTCTGTGAGAAAAAGTGGCGTTTGGGAACCTGCCACTGAGGAACCGCACATTGAACAAACTCACGGAAGGGGGCCGAGTCTACCAACTGAAAAGGCAGCAGTTGAAGTGCTAGCAATTTAGCCAAGCTAGCATTCAACCGCTGGGCATGTGGATGGCTGGGAGTGTACTTCTTTCTACGGTCCAGCAGCTGGGGCAGGGAAATTTGCCTGCTGCAATCGGACGTCGGTGTACTGCAAGTACTTGGTTGTGACACACCTAATTCTACATCTTCAGTCCTCTCAGAGCAGCTTTCAGAGAGGACTGAAGGTGTAGTGGGGATGGAGATCCCAGCTGATGAGGAGCAAGGAGAGGTCCGCTTAGTTCTTTGGTGTGGGTCTTTTATGTGTGCCTGCCAACGAGCTGCATGGCAGGTCGACATATGTCTGGTCATGCTTGTGGTGCCCAAGCGGCTGATGTTTTGGCCACGCGAGATTCGCTTGAGACAAATATTGCAAATAGCAGTGGTGCGATCTGATGCACTCGTCTCAAAAAAGGCCCACACCAAAGAACTTTTCTGATAACGTGCAGAGGCAGCGCCCTGCACAGGCGGAGCTCTGCGGTGTTGTACAGTTGCTGTGCTGGCCTCTACCTGGCCTCCAGGGGGCATCCTGCCTCGTTGGACATGTGACGCCGCATCCTCCTCCTCCTCGTCCTCCTCCTCATCCTCTCTCCCTTCAGGCACCCACGTGGAGTCAGTGACCTCATCATCCCCTCCCTCTTCACCACTAGAGCAAACCTGGCAGTAAGCTGCAGCTGGTGGAACAGTACTGCCAGATTCCTCAAGCTGGGTATCATCATCCTAGCCTTCGAATCGTTGGGCATCCTCCTGGAGCATGTACCCAACACTGTGCTCAAAGAGTTCGGGGGACTCCTCAGGAGGACATGGTGGGTCTAGGGAAGGGGTGGCTGATGATGCCATTGAGTACGCGTTGGCAGCTGCTCTGCCAGTACCCTGAGCCTGGGTGAGAGAGGATGAGGAGGATGAGGAGGGCTTGGTCATCCATTCTACCAAGCCTTCAGCATGATGCGGCTCCACATGTCCAGCTGCCGAAAACAAAGACGCGCGTGTCCCATGGCCACGTGCTGATGACGATGCACGACCACGGCCACGTCCACTAGAAACAGAGCCTGCCTGCCCTGTGTTCTTGGCTCTGCACGCTCTGCCTCCCCTTGGCGGTCTTCCAGCCATTGTAGTCGGTAGTCCTGTGGGTGCTGCTGAGAAGAAAATATAGGAGCTCTGTGTGATGCCACTAACACACTAGAAGTCCTATGGGTGCTTCTGCAAAGAAAATAGAGGAGCTCTGTGTGATGCCACTAACACACTAGAAGTCCTGTGGGTGCTGCTGAGAAGACCATATAGGAGCTCTGTGTGATGCCACTAACACACTAGAAGTCCTATGGGTGCTTCTGCAAAGAAAATAGAGGAGCTCTGTGTGATGCCACTAACACACTAGAAGTCCTATGGGTGCTTCTGCAAAGAAAATAGAGGAGCTCTGTGTGATGCCACTAACACACTAGAAGTCCTATGGGTGCTTCTGCAAAGAAAATAGAGGAGCTCTGTGTGATGCCACTAACACACTAGAAGTCCTGTGGGTGCTGCTGAGAAGAAAATATAGGAGCTCTGTGTGATGCCAAACACACTAGAAGTCCTATGGGTGCTCTGCAAAGAAAATAGAGGAGCTCTGTGTGATGCCACTAACACACTAGAAGTCCTGTGGGTGCTGCTGAGAAGAAAATATAGGAGCTCTGTGTGATGCCACTAACACACTAGAAGTCCTATGGGTGCTTCTGCAAAGAAAATAGAGGATCTCTGTGTGATGCGACTAACACACTTAAACACCTATAGGTGCTTCTGGAACAAAAATATAGGAGCTCTGTGTGATGGGACTAACACACTTCAAGTCCTATAGGTGCTTCTGGGAACAAAATATAGGTCTGTGTGATGGGACTAACACACTTCAAGTCCTATTGGTGCTTCTGGGAACAAAATATAGGATCTCTGTGTGATGGGACTAACACACTTCAAGTCCTATAGGTGCTTCTGGGAAGAAAATATAGTCTGTGTGATGGGACTAACACACTAACACACTTCAAGTCCTATAGGTGCTTCTGGGAACAAAATATAGGATCTGTGTGATGGGACTAACACACTTCAAGTCCTATAGGGGCTTCTGGGAACAAAATATAGGATCTGTGTGATGGGACTAACACACTTCAAGTCCTATAGGTGCTTCTGGGAACAAAATATAGGATCTCTGTGTGATGGGACTAACACACTTCAATTCCTATAGGTGCTTCTGGGAACAAAATATAGGTCTGTGTGATGGGACTAACACACTTCAAGTCCTAAAGGTGCTTCTGGGAACAAAATATAGGATCTCTGTGTGATGGGACTAACACACTTCAAGTCCTATAGGTGCTTCTGGGAACAAAATATAGGTCTGTGTGATGGGACTAACACACTTCAAGTCCTATAGGTGCTTCTGGGAACAAAATATAGGTCTGTGTGATGGGACTAACACACTTCAAGTCCTATAGGTGCTTCTGGGAACAAAATATAGGATCTCTGTGTGATGGGACTAACACACTTCAAGTCCTATAGGTGCTTCTGGGAACAAAATATAGGTCTGTGTGATGGGACTAACACACTTCAAGTCCTATAGGTGCTTCTGGGAACAAAATATAGGTCTGTGTGATGGGACTAACACACTTCAAGTCCTATAGGTGCTTCTGGGAACAAAATATAGGATCTCTGTGTGATGGGACTAACACACTTCAAGTCCTATAGGTGCTTCTGGGAAGAAAATATAGGTCTGTGTGATGGGACTAACACACTTCAAGTCCTATAGGTGCTTCTGGGAACAAAATATAGGTCTGTGTGATGGGACTAACACACTTCAAGTCCTATAGGTGCTTCTGGGAACAAAATATAGGATCTCTGTGTGATGGGACTAACACACTTCAAGTCCTATAGGTGCTTCTGGGAACAAAATATAGGATCTCTGTGTGATGGGACTAACACACTTCAAGTCCTATAGGTGCTTCTGGGAACAAAATATAGGTCTCTGTGTGATGGGACTAACACACTTCAAGTCCTATAGGTGCTTCTGGGAACAAAATATAGGATCTCTGTGTGATGGGACTAACACACTTCAAGTCCTATAGGTGCTTCTGGGAACAAAATATAGGATCTCTGTGTGATGGGACTAACACACTTCAAGTCCTATAGGTGCTTCTGGGAACAAAATATAGGTCTGTGTGATGGGACTAACACACTTCAAGTCCTATAGGTGCTTCTGGGAACAAAATATATGATCTCTGTGTGATGGGACTAACACACTTCAAGTCCTATAGGTGCTTCTGGGAAGAAAATATAGGTCTGTGTGATGGGACTAACACACTTCAAGTCCTATAGGTGCTTCTGGGAACAAAATATATGATCTCTGTGTGATGGGACTAACACACTTCAAGTCCTATAGGTGCTTCTGGGAAGAAAATATAGGTCTGTGTGATGGGACTAACACACTTCAAGTCCTATAGGTGCTTCTGGGAACAAAATATAGGATCTCTGTGTGATGGGACTAACACACTTCAAGTCCTATAGGTGCTTCTGGGAAGAAAATATAGGTCTGTGTGATGGGACTAACACACTTCAAGTCATATAGGTGCTTCTGGGAACAAAATATAGATCTCTGTGTGATGGGACTAACACACTTCAAGTCCTATAGGTGCTTCTGGGAAGAAAATATAGGTCTGTGTGATGGGACTAACACACTTCAAGTCCTATAGGTGCTTCTGGGAACAAAATATATGATCTCTGTGTGATGGGACTAACACACTTCAAGTCCTATAGGTGCTTCTGGGAAGAAAATATAGGTCTGTGTGATGGGACTAACACACTTCAAGTCCTATAGGTGCTTCTGGGAACAAAATATATGATCTCTGTGTGATGGGACTAACACACTTCAAGTCCTATAGGTGCTTCTGGGAAGAAAATATAGGTCTGTGTGATGGGACTAACACACTTCAAGTCCTATAGGTGCTTCTGGGAACAAAATATAGGAGCTCTGACTGATGCCACTAACACACTACAAGTCCTATAGGTGCTTCTGGGAACAAAATATAGGAGCTCTGCCTGCCTGCCACGAACACACTACAAGTCCTATAGGTGCTTCTGGGAACAAAATATAGGAGCTCTGCCTGCCTGCCACGAACACACTACAAGTCCTATAGGTGCTTCTGGGAACAAAATATAGGAGCTCTGCCTGCCTGCCACGAACACACTACAAGTCCTATAGGTGCTTCTGGGAACAAAATATAGGAGCTCTGCCTGCCTGCCACGAACACACTACAAGTCCTATAGGTGCTTCTGGGAACAAAATACAGGAGCTCTGTTTGCTGCCAGTGCCTGCCTGCCACGAACACACTACAAGCCCCTCTTTCTAAATCAATCTTTCTAAATGAATCTATCTAACTCAATCTCTCTAAGTAAATCTCTCTAACTAAATCCAGCAGAGTGACACAGAACGATCCTGCTCTATCTACGCCGGAACAGCATGTGACCGGCGCAGACGGCGTGGCGGCCTTTTATAAGAGGGGGCGTGTACTAAAGCCCCTGAGCTGTAATTGGCTACAGGCGTCCTGCCTGTAGCCAATTATGGCTCTTCGAGTTTCCGGCGCTGTGATTGGCCAAGCATGCGGGGTCACAGTGCATGCTTGGCCAATCATCAGCCAGCAATGCACTGCGCCGGCCGCGCCGGCCGCAATGCATTGCGGGGCCGCTCGCATCACACGAACGAACACCTCTTGGTGATGCTGAGCGGAGCCAAAATAGTTCTGGGGGCTCGCCGAGCGAGCGACCCCACCCACGGTGCTCGATGCGAACATGGGTTCGCATCGAGCACCGGGCCCCCCTGGTACTTAGGTACTTGTTGATGGACCATTGGACTACAGGTAACAATTGATCAGACAGGCCGCAAAAAACCTGTCCAAATCCCTGTTGTTCATCATGTAATAAGATTTAATTCTCAAGCATTACTGCTGGATTGTCTCCTTGTGGCTGACTGCTCTTCTGTAAAGTGTATGACCTGTTTAGTGAAACATTTTGCATTCAAAACAATTACTGGATATAAACACCAAGTGACAAATGTTCCTATGTGAGATTAATTGGTGCATTAACGTGCAAGCAAATTTTTACCAAAAATGCATATTAACACACTGGGGTTGATTTACTAAAACTGCAAAATCTGGTACAGCTCTGCATATAAACCAATCAGCTTCCAGGTTTTTTTCTCAAAACTTAATTGAACAACCTGAAGTTAGAAGCTGATAGGCTACCATGTACAACTGCACCAGATTTTGCACTCTCCAGTTTTAGTAAATCAACCCCAATGTGTGAGTACCTTTACCACAAGTCTTTTCTCAAACTTTGTTAGTTCATGTAAAAACAAGTAGTTTTTTTTTTATCTCATGCATTCTATGCATTAAGATTAAAAAACCTTCTGTGTGAAGCAGCCCCCTCAGCTCCCCTAATACTTGCCTGAGCTTCATCTAGATCCAGTCATGTTGCACAAGAGACTCGGCTGTCCGGACTCTCCTCCTCATTGGCTGAGATAGCCGCACAACGCCATTGGCTCCCGCTGCTGTCAATCAAATTCAGAGAGCCAATAAAGAGAGAAGGGGGGCAGGGCCAGGCCACAGCTCCATGTCTGAATGGATACAGAGCTGCAGCTCGATTCGCATGTCCCCATAGCAAGCTAACCCGTGAAGAGGAGGATCTGGGCTGCTCTGTGCAAAACCACAAGTATAACATGTTTGTTAAAAAAATTAGACTTTAGTATTTAACCACTTCAATAACGCGGACTGTCATATG
Source organism: Lithobates sylvaticus (assembly GCA_028564925.1). Lineage (NCBI taxonomy): Eukaryota > Metazoa > Chordata > Amphibia > Anura > Ranidae > Lithobates > Lithobates sylvaticus. The sequence goes on along the minus strand of CM053029.1, from coordinate 391,432,199 downwards.
ACGTCCACAAGGTGGATCTCCCATTCCTGGCCGCCCGCGGCGTCGCTCGGGACCTGGTGCACGTGCCCGGCGGCCACGATGTCCGCCGGGCACCCGCGATTGCCTGGAAACACAGCAGGACCGTGGATCTGTGTGATCTGTGTGTGTCCTGTCAGTGGAGAGGAGACCGATGGTGTGTTCCCAGTACAGAGGAACACTGATCGATCTCCTCCCCTTGTGACTCCCCTCCCCCCACAGTTAGAATCACTACCATAGGGAACATATTAACCCCTGCAGCACCCTCTAGTGTTAACCCCTTTTCTGCCAGTCACCTTTACACAGTAATCAGTGCAATTTTATAGCAACGATCGCTGTGTAAATGTGAATGGTCCCAAAAATGTGTCAAAGGTGTCCAAAGTGTACGCCGCAATGTCGCAGTCATGAAAAAAATCACAGATCTCTGCCATTACTAGTAAAATAAAAAAAAATATGCAATAAATCTATTCCCTATTTTGACGCTATAACTTATGCGCAAACCGATCAATATACGCTTATTGCGATTTTTTTTTTACAAAAAATACGTAGAAGAATACATATCGGCCTAAACTGAGTAAAACCTTTTTTTTTTTAAATTAAATATTTATTATAGCAAAAAGTAAAAAATATTATGTTTTTTTTCAAAATTGTCGCTCTTCTTTTGTTTATAGCGCAAAAAATAAAAACCGCAGAGGCGATAAAATACCACCAAAAGAAAGCTCTATTTATGGGAAAAAAAAGGACGTCAATTTTGTTTGGGTGCAACATCACACGACCGCGCAATTGTCAGTTAAAGCGACGCAGTGCCGAATCGCAAAAAGTGCTCTGGTAAGGAAGGGGGTAAAATCCTCCAGGGCTGAAGCGGTTAAAGTTGGAAGGATTTTTTCTGAAGTATAAGAGATGTGTCTCCAGAGTTAGCAAAGTGCTAATAGACATACTATTGTTTCTCAATCAGACCACAACTAGCTTTAAAATTAAATTTCTCTAGCTATTCAAAGTCGATTTATGAGTCCAGAAAGTAATTTGTTCCAGATGTTCACCAAATTTTCAACACTCTAAGTATGTCCCAAGCCATTTTTATTAATTTAAAAAAGTATAATAAATCAATTATAAATAGGGTTAAGTCAATTGATTTTGCTTAACCAATAGTATGGTAGACAATGTTTATATTACAGTAAGTAAAGCCGCGCTAATTACACAAATGGAGTGGTTAGTGGCCTATACCCCAATATAAAGTAAAATCCAAAAACAGCAATGTGATGAGTGCAAAAGAAAAAACCAAAAAATTGATATATCAAACAATATGTATGCACATTTCCAAATGCACCCAAACAATAAAGTCCAGTGACATAAAATTGAAAAAAGTGAAAAAATAAGTGAAAAAATATAGTTCATATATGTGACAATGCGAACTCAAAATTCTGGTGACAGTAAAAATCAAAACCACCATGATCCACCACCAATAAATGATTGCGCTTACCAGAGGGCAAGCTTAGATAAGCCTGTAGTATAATATGAACGGGACAGATATGAACCATCAGGCATCAGCATCAATCCGGATCTTCTCATACAGGATAGACCAGGGATGGAAATTCCAATGGTATTTCCCACTCGGATCGGTCAGGAATGAGCACACTCTCCAAAAAAGTATCGGCCCCGGAATCACTCAGCAGCCAATATGGAATACAGGAAGAAAAGGGATGCTCCCATAGTGTGATACCAAATTAAAAGTTTATTAAAACGTTCCCCAGAAGACGTCATTGGACGAAACGGACGTAGGGAGGCTGACGCACTGACGTCATCGCGTTCCGCGTTGTGAGCGGGTGTACTGCTAGCCGGCCGGCGTATTTTACTTGTCCTGCTTATATGCTTCTTCCTTTGTGTAAGTAGGATTGCTTTTCTTTTAATAAACTTTTAATTTGGTATCACACTATGGGAGCATCCCTTTTCTTCCTGTATTCCATATTGGCTGCTGAGTGATTCCTGGGCCGATACTTTTTTGGAGAGTGTGCTCATTCCTGACCGATCCGAGTGGGAAATACCATTGGAATTTCCATCCCTGGTCTATTATGTATGAGAAGATCCGGATTGATGCTGATGCCTGATGGTTCATATCTGTCCCGTTCATATTATACTACAGGCTTATCTAAGCTTGCCCTCTGGTAAGCGCAATCATTTATTGGTGGTGGATCACGGTGGTTTTGATTTTTACTGTCACCAGAATTTTGAGTTCGCATTGTCACATATATGAACTATATTTTTTCACTTATTTTTTCACTTTTTTCAATTTTATGTCACTGGACTTTATTGTTTGGGTGCATTTGGAAATGTGCATACATATTGTTTGATATATCAATTTTTTGGTTTTTTCTTTTGCACTTATCACATTGCTGTTTTTGGATTTTACTTTATATTGGGGTATAGGCCACTAACCACTCCATTTGTGTAATTAGCGCGGCTTTACTTACTGTTTTATCTTGTTAATGTGTGTATCTACATTTTTTTTGCTGCTGCTACCCAGATATACACTTTTTTATGTCATTCCCTTAGCCCTATTATTTCCTTTATTAGGGCATTTCACTATTTTTGCACTTATTAGCGCGGTGTTTGCTACATTTTTTAATGTTTATATTAGAACTAAGATTGTACATTGGTTGTCGAAAAAGACAAAAAAGAACAAATGAGGGACCAAACCTGTGTGTTAATCAACTGGCATTATTTAGTGATTTTATTTGAGAAAAATAATGTATTATAATCTTACTATCTTATTTACAATTCTGTTCAAACATTTTTCAAAAAGATTCATTCCATACAATCATTCATATTCATGAATATGCCTGTGTATGTGCTTTAGGCAGTTGGCTATTATCCACTATTAGGGGACTCCTTTCCCTCTTGTTGCATTAGATCATCTAGTCCACACTTATGTGGTCACTAATTTTTTCATACAGGTACTGTATGTTTTCTTTCACATATTGCTATGATAATATATTTGCCTGGATGATTGTATTTAAATGTATACATTTCTTTTATTTTATCTACCCTAATATACAACTATTTTGAACAAATAGATATGTTTATAAAATTTACAATAATTCCACAAAATAGTACTTTTTCCTTTCCCTGTTTCTATGTATATACAAAACAAACAAAGTCTAAAGCAATAGGCATAAAAAATGTAGCGCTAACGTGCGCATGCGCGGCAGCTCTAAGATGGCCGCCGGCTACTAGAGCTCCGCTCCACCACAGCCCACCGCTAGCCACCGGAGCCGACGGAGCCCTCGTTTCCGCCCCACACCGCGCCATCCTGACAGGGGAACACCCGGGGCACCGGGATATGCAAAAACCCCAGGTCCGGAGGGACCTCTCTGGCCAAATGACGGCCGCGAACGGCCCCCTCACATATGCCAAGATGGCGTCGGCTACACGAGGCTTACAGGCCTCAGACAAACAAGAGGAATCTATAGCCGACCAGGACCAGACAGATCCACCTTATGCAGGTACTGACTCCCCCCCCCTGCAAGCTGTCAGCTCTCCCTCCTCCACGGAATCCCTTTTGGGGAGGATGAGCCCAGGATATCCCTCATCCCCATTGCTGGATCCACACACAGGCATGCTGCTCACAGGGAGTGAGGCCCAAGCAGACATGCCTGTCCCCACTGACTTTCAGTCTATGATGACAGCCTTTTCACACATGCTACATAAAGGATTGGCTCAGAATGCTGCCCAAATTACTGCATCTTTACATGCTGACCTGCAGCAAATAGGGATACGGATGGACACCATAGAACAAAAAGCTGATCAATCAGTTGCTCAGATTAACCAAAACTCTGCCAGATTACAGGAAGTACAGGATCAATTGGAATCTGCCTTTTCAAAAATCGATGACCTCGAGAACAGATCCAGAAGATATAACTTTAGACTCCGGGGACTCCCTGAATCTGAGAAGGATGTCCATAAAGCAGTTAAATCTTTGATTAAAAACCTTATCCCTGACATTCCGGATAACCACCTGGAACTTGACAGAGCACACAGGGCACTACAGGCCCCTAGATCTGACGGTTTGCCCAGAGATGTCATTGTTAAACCACATTACTATTCCGTCAAAGAAGCAGTCATGAGGAAAGCCAGATATTCGGATAATCTCACTTTACTCGGTCACAAAATTCAAATATTCGCTGACCTATCACCTTATACAGTTCAGAAGAGGCGCTCCTTCAAACCGTTGCTGCAGGTGCTGATCGATAAGGAAATCGCATATCGGTGGTCTTTCCCTCTTCGTCTGAATTTTTCCTACAAAAGCAAGAATTTCTGCTTCTCCTCTTTCCAGGAAGGTGAACGACTCCTCACGCATCTCGGCCTGATACTGCTGGAACCTACGCCTGCGCAAGCTAACCGAGGGACCCCTTCTTCCGCCAAAAGACCCCCGCCTGCCAGCCCGCTGCAACAATCCTGGCTGAAGCAGGGCCCCAAAAGATCCAAAGAAACCATGCCACCCTGAGCATATTTGCTTATAATCTTTTTTCCTTTTTTGATCCTGACCTGGACTTCTCCCCTGCTCCTGGGGTGATGTTCTGGAGGAAGGACAGGTTGGGGCCTTCTCTTTTCCCCCTCTTCCTTGTAGAGGGTGGTTAAGGGGGGGTCCCCCTTCCCCCACTGCACTAACTGATCGAGCATCTATACATGCTGTTATTTTCATGTTAAAGTTGATAATAATTGTTTTTTTTTACCTTTTGTGATAACGGGGTACTGACTTACTGGTAGAGGGAATACAAACTATCCTCATTAGGAGGGGAACATGCAGTGTAATAGGTTGAATACCTTATTGGTCCCTGCTGCCTGGGGAAATTCGGCTTACTAGCCGGTCCCCCTTTCCCTTTTTTTTTTTTTTTTTTTTTAACTCCATACAATTACTTCCCCTGGAAGTTTGGCGATTGTTAGACCCCTTTCCATAATTTTTGCGTGCTAAAACGTTAATGTTGACTGGGGATTAATCTCTACAGGGGACTCCGGCACTTATAGATGATGGGGTTGTTTTTACCCCTCAGTAGCTACAGATTTGAGGTGGGGGGGCTGTGGTGGACCCAATGCGCCTCGATTGGATCAGGAACCCACTTGGCGTACCTAGATCCTATTCCGGACTTTCTTCATTTGGAAAATCCGGAACCATGGGGGTTATGGTAGGTTTGGTGAATCTAAACCGACCTGGGGGTGGGAAGGGACCAGGGGGCCCCTTTGTTTTCTTGAGCTACTCTTCTCGTACCGGAATGATTCCTCAGCAGGTTGTTAATGTTCTTGTTCTTCCCTCTCTCCTTCTCCCACTCATCTCTTTTCTCTCTCTCTTCTCGATTGATCTCAGTGGTGCTAGCAGGTCACACGGACTTCTCCGGTCGTCTCTCTCAGGCTCTGGGCTCCCCGCTACAGGACCATCAGATTTTACTCTGCCGTCTATCTCTACATGGAAGGGTAAGTCCCATAAGGATTGTATAGATCATTCCCCTCTGATCCATGCCTGATTCTCACTCCTTGCCCACTACCTTGAAGGTTATATCACACAACACTCAGGGCCTTAACTCCCCAATCAAACGTAGAAAAATCCTCCAATGCTATCACTCAATGCACGCCGACATCCTACTGCTGCAGGAGACACACTTCCCATCTACTTACAAGCCCACTTTTCTCCACCACAGTTATCCACAATTCTTCCTGGCCTCCGCGGAGAATAAAACCAAGGGGGTCGCGATCTGCTTTGCGAAACATATAAACCTCTCCCAACCTGAAACTGTTGTTGATCCCCAGGGTCGATATGTCCTAGTCTCCGGTTTCATTGATGGAGAACTCTACACCTTTGTATCCTACTACGCACCGAATAAAGGGCAAAAATCCTTTATGGAATCTCTGCTCACTACACTACATGAACATCTTAAGGGGACGGTTTTTATGGGTGGGGACACGAACATTGCATTTGACTCTTCCCTGGACAAACTGGCGAACGGTGCGTCTAAACCCAAGCGTCCCTCTAAACAGAGCGTTAAAATAGCTGAAATACTTAATGAGGCAGGCCTGATAGACGTTTGGAGAGAGAACAACCCGCGTACTAAAGACTACACACATTTTTCAGCTCCACATAACTCCTTTGCCAGGATAGACCACATCTTCACCAGGGCCTCCACGCTTCCACTCATTAGGAACTCCACAATCATTGATTCGTCGCTCTCGGACCACTCATTAGTTGCGCTGACCACATGTAAACCGACGGGCACCGGTAACCGACCACGCTGGCGCCTACGAGAAACCCTGTTGAACGACCCTATTCAATGCACTCTACTAGAATCTGCCATCCAAGAATACTTTACCTTAAACGCGACAGATGGGGCTTCTCCTTCTATCGTTTGGGCGGCTCATAAACCGGTCATCAGAGGTAGACTGATTCAGTTAGCGGCACAACTCAGGGCGGAACACAGAGCTGATACAGTAAGACTTACGAAGGAGTTTCAGAAATTGACAAGAGAACATAAACGTAACCCCAATCTAGATTCACTAGCCAAATTAGACACAGCAAGGGCTCTCCTTAATATGCAATTAACCACGTCAGCGGCGCAACATCTTAAATGGACTAGGGCCAAGTTTTATGCACAACAAGATAGGATTGGTTCCAGATTGGCAACTAAACTTTCCCCTAAACCACGCACTCAAGCCTTCCCCAAACTGAGGGTAACCTCGGGGGAACTGTCTCAGAACCCAAGCAAGATAATGGACACCTTTAAACAGTTTTATTCTGATCTTTATAAACAGAACCCCAATACATCCGCAGCCAGGAGAGATAGGTTCCTTAACAACCTTAAGTTGCCAGTGATGGATAAGGCACATATAGAACTTTTGGAATCCCCCTTCACACAAGAGGAGGTCCTGGATACTATTAAGAACCTTAAATTGGGCTCCTCACCGGGTCCTGATGGCTTCTCCACGGGTTATTATAAGAAATTTGGGAATTGTCTAGCACCTCATCTAACCAAGATGTTCAACTCTCTCAGGGATGGGGCCTCTTTAAATTCAGATTTAAATGCAGCGTACATATCGGTAATACCGAAACCAGATAAAGACACTAGTGAGGTTGGCAATTATCGCCCCATATCTCTTATTAACAATGATGTCAAAATAATGACTAAGATACTTGCCAACCGCCTTTCCAGCTTTATCTCGTCATACATTCACAGGGATCAGGTAGGCTTCATCCCGGGGAGACAAGGACCAGATCAGATCAGAAGGGCAGTGGATATAATCTCTTTGCTTCAATCTCATTGGGATGGGAACCCTGCACAAAAAGGTTTTCTACTGTCAATTGATCTACACAAGGCGTTCGACTCGATTGACTGGGCATACCTGTCTGAGATCCTTAGGAGATGGGGATGTGGCAAATACTTTCTTAATCTTATAGATTCCCTGTATTCCACTCCATCGGCACAAGTGCGCCTACTGGGCAGGTACTCGGAGTCCTTTCCCATAAATGGGGGTACCAGGCAGGGATGCCCACTTTCGCCGCTTCTCTTTGCGATAGCGATCGAAACTTTAGCCATTGCCCTTCGATCAAACCCTGATATTAAAGGGGTTTCTTGCGGCCCCCACGAACATAAATGCGCGTTATACGCGGATGATCTCCTTCTCTTCATCACCTCCCCACTGATCTCCATGCCTGTGATACTTCAAACCCTGGAGGAATTTAGTGGGGCGTCAGGACTATGCGTTAATATGACCAAGTCTCTGGCTCTGAACGTAACTCTCCCGCCGGATCTCCTCAAACAACTCAAAGATAACTTTACTTTCGCCTGGGCTACAAACCAGATTCCGTATCTGGGTATCAAGCTTACCCCAAATATTGAAGGCCTCTTCCGCTCAAACTATCCCCCCATGGTGCATAAATGTTTGCAGGACGTGGAGAGGTGGTCCAGATGTGGTCTATCCTGGCTGGGCAGAATACATGCGGTAAAAATGACCCTACTACCAAAACTCTTGTACTTATTTCGCTCATTGCCAATACCCTTGCCCAAAAGTTTCCTCACTAAGACGCAGTCAGACATACTACGATTTATCTGGGGTAAGAAAGGCTACAGATGTCCTTCGGATACGCTCTACAGACTAAAGACGCAAGGAGGGTTAGGTCTTCCCAACCTTTGGGCTTACTACCAGGCGGCTCGGCTGGCACAAATATCGTTAGCTTACTCTAGTTATAATAAACCAGACTGGCTTAGTATGGAAAGGCAGGCTACTCCATTGCATACAATTGACTTCCTTTTGGGATGTTCCCCGAAACATAGGCCAGCTGTCATGGCTCCCACCCTATCGCACTCTATAGCGCTTTGCACCAAACTTTTCTCCCTTAATACCATAATCTCTCCTCTGACACCCCTAATGCACATCTTTCATAATCCTAACTTTCCACCGGGGATGGACATTGGGGCCTTTAAATGGTGGACTGACAAGGGCCGGTATCGTATCGGACACTTCTTCTCCCACTCTGGACCCATCACATTGCAACACTGTCGGAAGAAATTGGACATGCCCGACTCAGAACTTTATAGGTTCACACAAATTTCCCACTTCTTACACTCTATATGGACCACCAAACCGCTTCCACCTAACATTACCCCATTTGAACATTGGTGTATCAACACGGCAGATCAGAGGGGAGGCATTTCACTGATCTATACGGCACTTATGACTAAACAGTCTATACCCTCGTATGCAAGGGCCTGGGAGGACGACTTGGACGACTCCTGGGACTCTGCGACATGGTATCGGGCTTCTACAAGAGCATACAAAGGTATCCTCAATGTCTCCCTTGTTGAAGCCAGCTTGAAAGTTTTACTGAGGTGGTATTATGTCCCTTCCAGGCTGGCAATACTTTTCCCAGGTACATCATCAGTTTGTTTCCGAGGCTGCGGTCTTGAGGGCTCTATGGTCCATGTGTGGTGGACATGTCCTCGCATACGGTCGTTCTGGAAGAAAGTATTCCGTTCCATAAGCTCGCTTACAGGTACCACTGTTATGCCTCACCCTAGGTGGGCGTTGCTTAATTTCCCTATCCCAGAGCTATCCAAAGCCTCACAGGCTCTAGCACTGTTTCTATGCCTAGGAGCCAAAATGACAATAGCCAAAGCCTGGAAGTCAGATACCATCTCTTTTAGGTTGTTTAAACGTAAGGTAACCTGGGTCATGGTCCAGGAACAAATTGTTGCCAAGCTCAATGACTCTACCGAGAAGTTTAGAGCCATCTGGGAACCCTGGGCTACCCTCTGCAACATCTCCCTTATACCGGGAGTGCCTCCGGGCAGATAGATCACGCACTGTTCAAGTTGACAGACAGAACACCACCTTCCTCTCGTCTTTTCTGTCCCCTCACACGTTTCTTCCTTCCCCATTGTGCTTCTCTATCCTTTTCTGTCGCCTCTCTTGGCGAACCGCTATTTCCTGCGCATAACCTGACCGGTTTAGTATGTTACATCCGAAGTTTGTTTTTCAATATGTGAAGGGCTTTGCCCCGCCACTCCAGTTCTGATCCTGGACCTAGCCATATACACATTGGGGCGTCTCTGTACTCCCAACTCCTGGGGTGCAGCAGGGTCCCATTTGGGGCTCCTGGGAGTTTGGGAGTCGCGGAGTATCCCCAATTCGGATTTCTTTTGAAGATCGGCTGGTGTGCCGGGGCAAGTTGTTCCCTGGGCAGACGGGACGGATACCTGTTATATAGTACGACATCCAAGGCTGCGTTGCCGAGCGAATGTGATTATTGTACTTACCTGTTCAATGACATGCCTGTATACTTCACATTGTTATGCAGTTGTATTGGATATCTTTTTGTTAAGTTTGTAAAACTTTAATAAAAAAATTGAATGGGGGTGAACCCAAGGGAAGTGAAAAATAAATAAATAATATAATAAAAAGTCCAAATCAATCAAGTGAAGCACTGGTGTCAGCGGATGTCTTATTCAACTTGATAGATGGTATAGAGAGATTGAATACTCTTACCGCAAAGGTTGGATACAACTGCCATACGACATTGTATCATTTAGGCTTGTGCGCTCTTGCACTGGAGGGTACCGGATCAGGCAGGCAGGAACCGAATAATGGACAGCACGACCGATAAACCTCGTACAACCAAGCTGAGAGATCCCAGACGGTCCACTCGATAAAATCCCAAAGACAAGGGAAAAGATACAAAACTAAAAACGGAAGCGACTCCGATGGTGCAGGTCAAAAAAGTAACTAAAATTTATTCACATTTGCATGTGAAAATAAAATCTCGAGAATGAAAAATATATAAAAGGATCAGCAATGTGAGAAACACGAGATAGCTGGCCCGACGCGTTTCAACACAATTCGGTCTTCTACTGGGGCATATCTCTAGCTTCCTCACATTGCCAGTAAAATTTATAGACCAGGGACTCAAATAACCCCACCCACTTAGCTCATGGCATGAAGTGCACACCTCTGGCTCAAACTAAGTGGATGGGGGCAAAGGTAATAACAACCACCAGTATAATGCAAATTATATACATTTGAATCACCACAGTTGTATATGAATCATCCTGGACACAACAATGAAAGTATTGCGTGTGAGATGGATCCTATAATCATCTGAATAACTAATATAGCTAATACCCATGTACCTTTTGTTCACCTACCTCCTCCATTGTAATGGGTCAGCCAAACACAAAAGGGGAAATGACATATGGGCCAATCAGCGGAGTGAACCGCCAAACAAAGTTCCCCCCAACACAGGCCATACGGCCTCAGATGTCACCGGCAAATTGCGTCAACAGGCCATACGCGGCAATACAGGTCACTACTGCGGTGTAATCCAGCACGGATTGGTCAAACGCCTTGACATCATCACTACTAAGGTGCCATCCGCACCATGAATAGGTCAAACACAAGACGCTACCGCGTCTATGTCAGATAGATGAAAGGAAAGACGCTACCGCGTCTACGTCATCTCAATGTGGCATCGGGGCATAGGCACCAATCATCCCAAAAACAACAACACCTCACGTCATCACAATAGAACGCGATGACATCATGTGTTGTGGCTGGAATAAGCGTGGATAGCGTGTCGCGTCACCACGCCCCCCGCAGCCTGGAAAGCGTGGATCGCGTGTCGCGTCATCACGCCCTACGCAGCTGGAACGTGACGGCGTCTGGCAAGCCATAGCGTGAATCGTGTATCGCGTCATCACGTCATCTGCGACAGCATCCAGACAAGCAATAACAGCTGGAACGCAAACAAAAACGAAAAACATAGCTCCAGTCATACACTGACAAGTATGAGACAAACTTCATAGCAAAAGCTACAATTGTCTTAAATACCTAAAATGGCTGTACCCTCATAGTACAAAACGATGAAGGCACAACCAATGCAATATCAGCTCTATGAATGGGAAGGGCCAAAAGCAGGGAAATAACAAAAAATCAGCCAGAAAAAATATATGACCCTAAAGTGTTCTACAACTATTAAAGGGGCACGGATGATCGTTCCTTACAACTCACATATATGTGAAAAAAGGGGGAAAGAAGACTGCAAAATTGTGATGTACCCATCTAAACAATGGGACAACACACAAACGCAATCTAGCATCCCACAAGGATCAATATCACACACAGTGTACAATAAAGTATAAACATATAATTTCTCCAATGTTAAAAATGTAAACACACTAGTCTCTAAACGACCAAATTGGTCACTAATAACAGACCATAATCATAGGTCTTGACAATAAAATACTGAGGTAAAATTAAACAACTAAACCCTGAGTGAAGTGCCAGGTTAATGAAACTGTTGATGTCCCATTCAACGTTCATACCAACGGGTGAGTAGCACTTCAACTCATATATCCAATAAGTGTCTAATCTAGAGACCCCACGTAAACAGGAATCCCCCCGCCAGTAAGGGACAAATTTGTCTATCACCTGGAATTGGGTGCCTGTAGGATCTTTATTATGGTGTTCAAGATAATGACGTGGGACGCTATGTTTAATGCACCCCTTCTTGATTTTGGCCAGATGTTCATTGACTCGTATCGAAAACGTACGAATAGTACGTCAGACGTATTGTAACTTGCAGGGGCAAGTAATCAAGTAAACAATGAACCTGGTGGCACATGTTGTAAAGTGTTTCATAGTATGGCTACATAAAGTAACTGTAGAGGAAAAAATGTCTGTCATATGTCTGCCCAGTGTGTTGTGTAGGCAGACATTAGATTTCCTACAGGGAAAGTAGCCTTTACACTGTTGAAAGAATGAGACGGTCTTGGGAACATCTACCACATTAGGAGCAATGTCGCCCCGGACGGAGCTGGCACCTCGAAATATTATGCCCGCCCGTTCAGGGAGAGAAGGTCCCAAGACCCGATCACTCCGCAAGACTTTCCAATGTCTGGCCAGAATCTTTTTAACCTCCTTATGCTGGGTTGAAAAGGAAGTAAAAATAGACCACCTAAACTTGTTGTCTCTGGGAGGCTTAGGGTTATCGTAATTTGACACCCAACACCCAAAATAAATGTTATCTAACATAAAACAATAGAGATATTTTAACAATAACCACATAAGCGCCATCTGCTGCACTCTTACACCTGGAAAATTCAAGCAGATAATTAAGGAGTATTTATAAAGATGTGAATGGGACATTCACTGAAGATCCACTGCAGGCGTATCTTTCTGGTACATGTGTTTTTTTAAATTACAGTCATTGATTCATCTATAGTGAATATTTGTAAAGAAAGCTACATAACCCTACATTATGTATAGTGAATATTTGATGAATGTTACATTCACTGCTTTATAAAAATCTAAGTGTTTTGTAAAGTTTACTTTATGCTAGATTTAACTGCATACCACCACCTAAGTTCCCTGTGAACAATTATTTTACAGTACAAAGTTAAGAAAATAATCACCCGCACACATTAGTGATATTCATCACCCATTTGTTGGCCAAATATGCTGTATTTACAGTATAATGTGGTAAATGTGACAGTTTTACAGCTTTCGATTTTTAAAATGCAGTAACTGTTTTAAGCAGTGATTAGGGAGGACAGAAAATATACCAGACAGAGCTTTCTGTTTTTACACATTTTAAACAAGGTACATTTTAAGTATATTTTTTATTAAAAATGTTTAAAACATATTAGGCATGTGGCTTTCAGTTAGGTATATATGTGTACACTGAGCGAAATTATAAACGCAACACTTTTGTGTTTGCCCCTATTTATCATGAGCTGAACTCAATGATCTACGACTTTTTCTAAGTACACAAAAGGCCTATTTCTCTCAAATATTCTTCACAAATCTGTCTAAATCTGTGTTAGTGAGTGCTCCTCCTTTGCCAAGATAATCCATCCACCTCACAGGTGTGGCATATCAAGATGCTGATTAAGCAGCATGATTATTGCACAGGTGTGCCCTAGGCTGGCCACCATAAATCATGTTTTATAGATTTGCGTGCACCTGCCCCTGAAGAGTGGTATTATCCACGAAACTCGTCAGGGTAAATTGGATGCACTCAATCGCATGCAGACGCCCCTACTCAATACATTATCTTGAGTTTTCTCTACCATGTAATTTTAAGTGTTTTTACTACATACAGGATCCGTTCCATATCACACAAAGGTTGGCTGGTTGCTACTAATGTTTGTTTCTATATATGGTCTTTAATATGTGATTGACAATTTTTTTCATTGCTGCATGTATCATGTCATTTTGCTATGTTCCTTGTTTCACTAATAAAAACATGTTTTTGATATTTACTCATCTTCTAGCCATGTGTACTCACCTCATTTAAAGTCCCCCCCCTTTATTTTCTTTAGGCTGGCCACAGTAAAAGGCCACTCTAAAATGTGCAGTTTTACTGTATTGGGGGGTCCGGGGGGTCTGAAAACCAGTCAGTATCTGGTGTGACTACCATTTGCCTCAAGCAGTGCAGCACATCTCCTTCGCAACCTGAGTTGTTCAGGTTGTTGATTGTGGCCTGTGGAATGTTGGTCCATTCCTCTCAAATGGCTGTGCGAAGTTGCTGCATATTGTCAGGAACTGGAACACGCTGTTGTATACGCAGATCCATTTTTTTTTTTTATACGCAGATCCAGAGCATCCCAAACATGCTCAATGGGTGACATGTCTGGTGAGTATGCTGTCCATGCAAGAACTGGCATGTTTTCAGATTCCAGGAATTGTGTACAGATCCTTGCAACATGGGGCTGTGCATTATCATGCTGCAACATGAGGGGATGGTCGTGGATGAATGGCACAACAATGGGCCTCAGGATCTCGTCACGGTATCTATTTGCATTCAAAATGCCATCAATAAAATGCACCTGTGTTTGTTGTCCATAGCATACGCCTGCCCATTCCATAACCCCACCCCCTCCATGGGCCACTCGATCCACGACATTGACATCAGCAAACCTCTCACCCACACGTCGCAATACATGCTGTCTGTCATCTGCCATGTACAGTGAAAAACAGAATTCATCTGTGAATAGAACACCTCTCCAAAGTGCGAGACGGCATTTAAAGTGAGCATTTGCCCACTCAAGTCGGTTAGGACAATGAACTGCAGTCAGGTTGAGACCCCGATGAGGACGACAAGCTTGCAGATGAGCTTCCCTGAGACGGTTTCTGACAGTTTGTGCAGAAATTCTTTGGTTATGTAAACTGATTGTTGCAGCAGCTGTCCGGGTGGCTGGTCTCAGGCGATCTTTGAAATGAAGATACTGGATGTGGAGGTCCTGGGCTGGTGTGGTTACACGTGGTCTGCGGTTCTGAGGCTAGTTGGATGTACTGCCAAATTCTCTGAAATGCTTTTGGAGACGGCTTATGGTAGAGAAATGAACATTCAATTCAAGGGCAACAGCTCTGGTGGACATTCCTGCAGTCAGCATGCCAACTGCATGCTCCCTCAAAACTTGCAACATCTGTGGCATTGTGCTGTGGCCTTTTATTGTGGACAGCCTAAGGCACATCTGTGCAATAATCATGCTGTCTAATCAGCATCTTGATATGCCACACCTGTGAGGTGGATGGATTATCTTGGCAAAGGAGAAGTGCTCACTAACATAGATTTAGACAGATTTGTGAAGAATATTTGAGAGTAATAGGCCTTTTTTTTTTTTTAAATAGAAAAATTGTCATAGATCTTTGAGTTCAGCTCATGATAAATAGGGGCAAACACAAAAGTGTTGCATTTATAATTTTGCTCAGTGTATATAAATACACACACACACACAATGTCCTCAGGCTGCCTGTGTTGATTGTGCAATGTGGGGCCCAGGCTCCGGGCTGCTCACTCCTCAGTGCCCATCAAATGCAGCCTGATAAGTGCCCATCAAATGCAGCTTTACCAGTGCCCAGCAATGTGGCCTCAATAGTGCCCAGCAATGCAGCTTTAACAGTGCCCAGCAATGTGGCCTCACCAGTGCCCAGCCATGCAGCCTTACTAGTGCCCAGCAATGCAGCTTTACCAGTGCCCAGCAATGTGGCCTCACCAGTGCCCAGCAATGCAGCCTTACCAGTGCCCAGCAATGCAGCCTCACCAGTGCCCAGCAATGCAGCCTCACCAGTGGCCAGCAATGCAGCTTCACCAGTGCCCAGCAATTTAGCCTGATCAGTGTCCCCAGCAATGCAGCCGTATCATTGTCCCCAGCAATGCAGCATTATCATTGTCCCCAGCAATGCAGCCTTATCATTGTCCCCAGCAATGCAGCCTTATCATTGTCCCCATCACTGCAGCCTGATCAGTGTCCCTATCACTGCAGCCTGATCAGTGTCCCCAGCAATGAAGCCTGTTCAATGTCCCCATCAGTGCAGCCTGATCAGTGTCCCCAGCAGTGCAGCCTGATCAGTGTCCCCAGCAGTGCAATACTAAAGTACAGGGGGAAGAGAGAACCCCCTGAAAAGAGTCACGGGCGGACCAAGCTGCTTAAGAAAGGGAATTCATTTTATTACACAATGAAGGTAATACAAAATTGCAACTGCTGGGTACCCACCACCAACACCTAGACTAAATTTTAAAAAAGAGACAACGTTGTCTAAATATAAGAGCAGCTGCATCACGTATAAGGCATGCACACACCATATACAAACATATTGCAAATAAAGTGCACAAAGTGAAAATGGGTTAACTCATAGATCCCGGTGGCAATCACCATAGATCAATGTGCCAATACTGTATTGATTATCCAATAAGCCCCTAGCTGGGGGATAAAGGGGTATATGGTTTAGTTATCAACACACTTGAAAATGATCCCAAAAGGTTGCATGTCACTAGTAGACTGACTTAATAGTGAACTGATTGTATAAGAAAAGAAACATCAAAGGGCAGCCATAGATGGTTCGAATCTCAGCTGGTTCAGCAGGAACCGATCGGTTAATCGATCAACTTGGGTACAATCAGCCTGCTGGATTCACTTGTGATTATCGCTAGTGGCTACAATAGGCGCTAGCAATAATCACTGTCTTCTTCCGGCGGGGACAGCTTTTCAGGCCCATCCTCGCTGTGAGTAGATAATAGCTCTGCAGGAGGGATTTTCCGGTCAGCACTGTCTTTGTTGATGGGGGAATAATGCAAATTTCTTTCCTACAAACTGTGGTACCAGGAAAGAAATTTGCATAGTCTATGGCCTGCCTAAAACATATTTATTATTTTTTTGTATGTATGCTGTTTACATGGGAACACATATATTGCAGTTTTCCAAAATTTGACAAAAGTGGAAGTGGAAATATACTTTAAATGTGAACAATAAAATGTTAGTATTCACTGTCACAAGAACAGCAAAATACATTAATACAAAAACAAGGTTATAGTGACAAAATAAAATAAAATTAGTAGTAACAAAAATACTTTCAAATATTATGAATTCTGTAACTGCTAAAGTTGAGCTAAAAGCATTTTTACATTTCAGAATTATGTTTTTATAAGCAGGCATTATAGGCATCCATTATCTTTTAGGTTCTTTTTTAGGTCATTTTAGGTTTGTTTTGATTCTTGTTTTTTAATATGTCTTGCAAATTTTAGGTGAAAGTAATATTCTTACTGTAATAAATAGGGTGATCATTCCAGTACCTATGGAAAAACAAACACTATATAGAAACAGATATAGGCAAAAATAAGGGAATGTGCAGCAAATGTTGACAAACGTGCTTCTGTCAATATATGGGAAAAGTGCAAGGTAAACCTTTATACACATGACCCTTTGTAATTACTGTAACACTAAGCATGATGTGCTTGTTATTTAAGGGACAGCACAGTGACTGTCTTGCATTTAATATCTACCAGGGCTCCATCTGCATAAAGTTTCTGTGTTCCAGTGTTTGTATTGATTTGCTGAGGCTGCTCCTGTCTTCTAAGCAGCCCCCACCCAAACTGGTACCAGTGTGCATGGGTGCATGACTGCAATTAAGATATTACAGTAGGCTTGGAGCAGGGACTGATGTGCATAGTCTATGTAGATTGTAAAGTTCTGTAAAATTTGATAGTGTTATAGAAATAAATAAAGTAAATTAATTAATTCAAAAAGTATGTACACTTCTCATTTTTTATTAATGCCTTTACTAACTAATCAATTACACTAGGCCCACAAGAAATTAATTAAACTACAAAGTAAATGTAGATGGAAATACAATACTGTAACTAATCCAGTATACAGAGGTGACCTTTAAGTCACTATTTTCCATAATCATTTAATGTTCTTTTTAGAAAATAAATGAACCAAAATGGACTTAAAGGTAACCTTCCTGTGCTATTAATAGTAGTCCCAAATATAGCAGATAAGATTCAATGCAACCATTATTAGATATAATTCATTTTAATATGTCTGCAGTTATAATAATAGCTAATTAACATATCTGGTCTTGCTTCAAAGGTTAAGAAAACAAAAAATGTAAATATGATATGTTGAATTAAACACTTTCTGTGCATTAAAAGGTAAAAGCAGTAATAACAATGATGAGATTGTATTAAATTGCGCACAAAATACATCACTTCATTATAAAAATAAGTTAGGAAAATGTTTTCAAATGCCATTGTATGGATTGATTTACCTTCTTAGACCCTGTCTGTCTAGGCAATATGGTCCCCTGCTGACTTGGCACCACCCACAGGCAACTTTACTCTTCAATAAGACACATAAATAGAATCCAATCCAATTTCAATTCAGATAATTGCAGTACAGAGGATGTTTTTGCCAGTATTTTGACATGTAAGAAGACAATAACTTTCCTAAGTCCTGTCTCTGCAAAGTACTAACAGTGACTGAGGGAACATGTAAAGCCCCATACACACGGTCGGACTTTTTCATCAATTTGGTCCGATCGGACAAGGTTGTTGAAAAATCAGACCGTGTGTATGCACCATCGGACAGTGTTCGTCGGTTTGTCCGTCGGACAAAGTCTTATCTCCTGCTGGAAAGATTTGCCGTCAACCCGGTCCGATCACACCAAATCCGATCGTGTGTACGGTTGTCCGACCGGACAAAGTGCTACGCATGCTCAGATCACATTACAAGACCAAAGCTATTGGCTACTAGCCTCTACGTAGTCCCGTCGTAGGCAACAAACGTCACCACGTTCAGAATGATCGGATTTTCCGACAACTTTGTCCGACCGTGTGTACGCAAAACCAACATCGGTATGTATGGACATGGTCCGACGGACCTGGTCTGCGGATTGTCCGACCGTGTGTATGGGGCTTATGAAACAGGGAAGGTCTAGCAGTAACTAAACAGACCAGCAATAAAGAGAAGGGGAAGACAAAGGGAGATTCGTAGTCACATATGTAAATAGGTTTTAGAGGCTCAAAGCCACCACTAGATCTCATACTACAGAACAATAACAACTTTGATGCAATATAATATAACTACAGATCATGGGACCCCATAACAAATTTTTAACACCTCTACTGTCATTAATTGTAACAATAGAAGTTGTGAACAAAAGTTTTTCTAGGAAAGAGGGGGACATCAGTGCTGACAGTTAATTTTTAACGTGGTTTTAAAACCTTAAGGTTTTTTCTTTTACCTTGATGCATTCTATGCATTACAGTAAAAAAAAAAAAAAAAAACCTTCTGTGCTGCAGGATCCCCCAGCCCCTCCCCCCATACTTACCTGAGTTAGATCTTGGTCCAACGATGTGCACAACAGCTGAGGCTCTCTTCGCTGTCTCCGTCCTCACTGGTCAGATTGTTAGCAGTGGGAGCCATGGGAGACATTGTCTATAGATTAAGACAGGGCGGCTCGGAACATGCCATCATAGAAAGCAGCTTGAGAGCAGGTAAGTATACCACATTTATTATTTTAATAAACTAAAACTGCAGCTTTAAAGGAGATGGTGCAGCTATTAGTAAAAATAAAAAGAGTTTTTGTAGAAATAATATTGACTATTACATTTTTTTGTGTACTGGCCACCAAACATAACATTGTGGATATGCCATGGCAATGTCATGCCATGCAATATGTAGATGCCCTTGAGCTGCCTTTGCAGTTTAAGAAGAATTGCATTGGAGGTAGAAGAGTAGAGTCTAATGTCATGCACTCTGAGCAGCAAAGCACAAAGTTGGAATGAATGGATGCCAGTGATATTTTTTCAAGTTCCATCCAGCAGTTGTAAATCTGAAATGTGGTCCAAGATGCTAAGGTGAGCAACATAAAAGTATTTTATTACATCTAGAACCCCTAGGCCCCCTTGTGAATTAAGGGTGCAGAACAGTCACCCGGAGAGTCTATGAAGCTTACTGTTCCAAATAAAATAAAATAGAGCTGCCTGGAGATTTTTGGGGATCTGTAGATAGGATTCCGTACAGGGAGAGTTTCAAACAAATAAAAAAGTTTGAGGGTACGATTGATCTTAATTGTTGCACTCCATACCAGTAGGGATACAAAAATTGAGATGCCCATTTATGCAGTAGCGTTATGATCCATTTTTTTGAGACTGATATGTGGGTGTGATGTGATATCTAATAAAATATGATTTCATCTGTAGTTAAAAATGAGCGTATAGCTTAGCTGAGATATTATTGGGAAGTTTTTAGTTTTAGTGATGTTCATTTTGTATTTTGACAGTTTGCCATACTCGGACAATGGGGGAAAGGTTGGGACTTTATATGAGGACATATGGTAATATGCCTCCATCCCTATAAGCAATACAGAGAAAGGGACATTGTATGAGGCGAGTATCCACTGGTAAATAAAGTACATATATATCTATATAACCATAACTAACAAAAGGTAAATATATAAGAACAAATGTTTTATTAAATAGTACATTCCAGCCAAAGATGGTACAAATTAAAAACACTGGTCAGATATTTGCACACAGCAGTAATATATTGAAACCATAACATTCATAAGGTTGCATACTTAACCACTTCAATACAGGGCTTTTAAACACCCTTCCTTACCAGAGCACTTTTTGCAATTCGGCACTGCGTCGCTTTAACTGACAATTGCGCGGTTGTGCGATGTTACACCCAAACAAAATTGACCTCCTCCTTTCCCCACAAATAGAGCTTTCTTTTGGTGGTATTTAATCGCCCCTGCGGTTTTTATTTTTTGCGCTATAAACAAAAGAAGAGCGACAATTTTGAAAAAAAACACAATATTTTTTACTTTTTGCTATAATAAATATCCCATTTTTTAAAAAAAAAAAAACTATTTTTTTCCTCAGTTTAGGCCGATACATATTCTTCAACATATTTTTGGTAAAAAAAATCGCAATAAGCGTATATTGATCGGTTTGCGCAGAAGTTATAGCGTCTACAAAATAGGGGATAGATATATTGAATTTTATTTATTTTTTTTTCTACTAGTAATGGCGGCGATCTGCGATTTTTTTTTAGTGACTGCGACATTGCGGCGGACACTTCAGACACTTTTGACACATTTTTGGAACCATTCACATTTACACAGCGATCGTTGCTATAAAATTGCAATGATTACTGTGTAAATGTGACTGGCAGGGAAGGGGTTAACACTAGGGGCGCTGTAGGGGTTAATGTGTTCCCTAATAGAAGTGATTCTAACTGTGGGGGGAGGGGACTCAAGTGGAGGAGACCGATCATGTGTTCCTCCGTACTGGGATCACATGATCGGTCTCCTCCTCGCTGACAGGACGTGGAGCTGTGTGTTTACACACACAGCTCCACGGTCCCGCCCGGTCCCGTTGTTTTAACGGGCAATCGCGGGTGCCCGGCGGACATCGCGGCCGCCGGGCACTCGCACCGGGTCCCGAGCGATGCCGCGGGCACGCGCGCGCGCCCCCCAGGCGGCCGGGAATGCAAGGACGTCATATGACGCCCACCCAGGATGGTAGATCCACCTTGTGGGCGTCATATGACTATAGCGCGGTATTGAAGCGGTTAAAGAAACTGTCGAGAGATGGAAAAAATAAAATAGGGATAACTAATAAACATGTTTTAATAGATGATCAATAGTAGAATTAATTCATAATACAAACTATAAAAAATGAATCCTAGTGCTCTATGCGTTTCGTAAAAAAAAAAAAAACACTTTCTCAGGAGTGGGTGCTATCCGTGTATCTATAAAAAATGTATATATGTATAAGCAGCAATAAAACTGGGTGGTCACCAATTTGCATTAAAACCAAAAAATAAAATAAAAATATAACTTAGAAAGACAAACAGAAAATGGTAACCTTCTTCAAGAGTTGACTTACTGATCAACTTAGACTGTACACATGTGGTATGGATAGCCAGGGGTTGACTCAGAACGTCTCACCAATGAACTGTGGGAACTATACCCATAAGGGTCAGAGGGTAAACAACAGACTAGTGCAAGTCTCCATAGGGGAGTCCTTAGTGGCACACAGGTGGTTCTAAAAAGTGTAAATAATATGTATATAATAAATAGAGTGACCTATGTGTAAACAGACTACCAATCAATCCCAGGACCAAGAGAAGGAGACACTGAAAAGTGACAGAGATAGTGGTGGAGTAGAAAGATAACCAAGGCAAGTGCAGTAGATACTAATGATAAGTAAAGGTGTATTTTACTAATACCAAGGTAAAAGGTGTGGAAGAAAAATAAATGACATGTGAAAACCAGAAAATAGTGAGGATAGTGAAATAAAATAAAATAAAACGCACACCAATTATAGAGGTGAACCAAAAACAGGTGAATGTGAAAAAAAATGGGTGCAAAAGATCTAGTTACTGATAAGTTTACCTTGTGTACTTAACTGTGTCCATGGTCTGGAATGTGGTATGAACAACCGCCAGGAGAATCGCAAAATTCCATGTGTTCCATACTCCTCCAACATTTTTTGAAGACTCAGTAGCAAAATGAGTGGGTTCATAAGCATTAGAATGTCAGCTGCATATAAAGAGATAGTAAATTCCCTATTCTGTATGGTAATTCCATAAACGTTGAGATGGCAACAGATGGTAGAAGCCAGTGGTTCTATGCAAAATGTGAATAGCAATGAGGATAAAGGGCAGATAAAGCAGTTCTATCAAACAGCTCTGCAGTAAAAGCATTGGTCTCAGAGAAAAACCCACAAGGTAGAAAGGGGAATATTATTCACTGTGCTGGGCTTTTTGTCCCAGGCCATTTGTGATGGTGTAGAGTTTCTCAGGGTGTGGGATCTTGTTAAAATACAAAGAGGGGATCCCAGCCCAGGATCACTGAGCAGTATATGTTAAAATCTTTAAAAAAAATGTTGCAGGTCTTCCAGAAACTGAGGATGGTAGACCACTTTAGCCGTTAGGCTGAGTGAGAACCCCTATCTGTAAGAAATGGAGTTAAAGAGTACATCTTTGCTGCAGGGTAACCCTGGATATATCAAACTCTATTAATCTGATATTTATAGCAAAATACATTATCTCCCTTCAGTAAGTAGTCATGTATTGTGCAAATAACATTTCTTGGTCTGCATGGGACCAGGGCATGGGGCAGGAGCATAAAGACCAGTGCACTCAACTCAGTACAATTTGACTGGTTCTGCCAAAGATGCTGTTGAAAACTGTCTGTAGGATCAGCTTAATGTACTCACTCTGGGAGGCCTCTAGCCATTTCTGGAAGCCTACTATTATTGTGGTGTCCTCTGTTGTTTAGGTCCTCCAAGTGCCTCTTAAATTTGTGCCACGAGCTGGGCTTGAAGTGTAGAGACTGATTGTTTGGTCATCTGTAGCTCCTCATTTAAAATACTGACACGGTCGGTTAAGTGTCAGAACAATGAACCATGATCTCTGCTCTGCATGTTTCCTTGACCTCCCCAATCATAGGACAAAGTTCCCTTAGGTGGGTGTATTTTTGACATTTGACAGTCTTGCCAGGAGTCTGATGATGAATCAGGGGTTGTAGCTGGACATGGAGTGAGTCAGTGGGCAGGAGTTACATAAGCAGTGCCTAATAAAGCCTGAGAAGAGGAGTATGGGGAGGCAGTAACCCCTACAGATCACCCACATTGGAGAGTGTTCAGGACAGGTCTATAGCCTGGTGTGTGAATAAAGGAAGAAGTCCCATATGGGGTACTCACTGTTCCCTGAAGATCAGCTGATGGTTCTGGGGCTGAGGATCTCACCCAATCTGAAGAACTCCTGCAGCTTCTGTGACTTTGATGGAGTGGTGGAGCTTGCTATAAAGCGAGATTTGATGGCACAGGAGGCCAGGTATCCAGCACGGGATAAAATCCAAGAGTATGGGGGACATGTTTCAGACAATAATGGAGCTGGCAAGTGGTGAGTTCTGCCACACTTGGTCCCACCATTCAGAGTTAGATTCCCCTAATTTGATGTGAGGAGAAGGTGCAGGGGAGTAGGTTCCCATGCATTGGTCGAATCTCACAGCAGCTGCTGTGGGAGGTGTGGCAGGGTTGTCCAAGATGATATCCAACTGTTCCTGTGCCTCCTCTAGCACACAGGTGACATCCAGATTAAAAAAGGTCCTAATAGACTATTTGAGGGGTAGCCCAAGTGAGACATACATAGCTACAGAGTTTCTATTCCCAGAGCTATTCAAACCATGCTCCCAAATGGGTTAATTTAAGAGGGCAGTGTGGGCAGTCTTGTAAACATTAATGCTGTTAGCAGAATATGTAATTGTGTATATTCTTGTCCAAGAAAATTTTATTTTAGGGCAGGTCTACTAGACATAGAACATTGTGGCTGTTTTTCTACATGTCCTTGGGGTTATTTTACTTATTTTTGCCTTCAAAATATACTGACTTTTAAATTGAAGATAATTTCACTTAACAAAGCAAACAAACAAAATCATTTTATAGCTGAAAGAAAAATCCTCTTTCTTCAAGGATATACAGTTGTGAGAGTTTGAAAGTTTCACAGAGGGAAATGTACTTTTATGACCAAAGAAGTTTTTTTGCTACCACTTTATGATATAAAGAAAAAAATATCATGACTTCCACTTTATACATAAATTCTGCAAAGTATGTCCACCGCAATATTGCAGCCCCACTATAAGTTGCTGATCACCACTATTACTAGCATAAAAAAAATGTATCATAGTTTGTAGATGCTATAACATTTGCGCAAACCAATCAATATACTCTTATTGGGATTTTTTTTACCAAAAACATGTAGCACAATACATATTGGCCTAACTTTATGAAGAAGTTAGATTTTTTTCATTTCTTTATTGTATATTCTTTATAGCAGAAAGTATATATATATATATATATATATATATATATATATATATATATATATATATATATAGATAGTGTCGATCTTTTTTTCGTTTTTTATGCGCAAAAAATAAAAAATGCAGTGGTGATCAACTGCCCCCAAGAAAGCTCTATTTGTGGGGGAAAAAATGACATACATTTTATTTGGGTAACAGCGTTGCATGTCAATGTCAGTTAAAGTAATGGCCTGGTTATGTAGGTGGCAAATCCCCAATGTGACTAATGTTTACTAGCTAAGCCTACTATTTTTTTCAACAGGAGGATTGAAATTAGAAGTGTTCATATCACCAAGGTGGGCTGAAAGGAGGAAAGTGGGCTGGACGTTACAGATTTGTGTGCCTTGTTTTGCATGGCTAACTGTGGAAGTGATGATTGGGTGGCAGCAGGACTGGTGTTCCTGTGCTAGCATCCTGTAACTGAAGAGTTTTGAGTACCTCATAATAATATATATTCAACAACAGCTAAATGGAGCAGAATTCCAGCTACTTCCTGGGGCCATGAACTGAGTGTAGTTGCTTGGGTATTGTGAAGAGATTAAAATGGTGCCAATAGATGGCTTCCGTCTTTCTACAGACTATGAAATGTACAGAGTTTTTCCATGAATCTTTCATTACCTGTGTGTTGGTAGTAGTGTTCCACTCATGTGGGTCATTGCCTGACCACCTGACCACTGCTTATACTCATCCTCCTTCACCCTGTTTGCCTGCCATAGCAAAATGCTCTTCTATAGGGGACCATATGACCTACCCCCCTTTCTGACACAATACATGACTGAAGCAGCATTTCATTGAATGTATCTTCTAATTTCAGTTTATTTACAGAAGTAGAAACATGGTTACTGGTTCTTTTTAACCCAATTATTTAGGTGTTGCTTTACCATTACCCATATGGGCCACTTTACTTATTGCTAATTTTGGGTACCTTGCTATACTAATATATGTCCATATCTATAAACATTTACAAAGTAAGCATTTAAGTGATTCTCAAGATATCAAGCATCATGTTGGGCTTATGAGGAGGAATTGATCTATAAAGTTTTTTTTTTCAAAATATAGGATCAAATAATCAGTACAAGACACAAAGGGTTCTGACTCTAGCAGAGTATATGACACGTGCATTACATTTGTTGGGCTTTTTCTGTAATGATAATATAATTATATGAAGAAGAAAAAAAGAAGAAAAAAAAAACAAAAACAAAAAAAGACAAAAAACATTGCCTGATTTTGCTGCTTTGTTGCCTCAATAAAATAAGTAAGCATTATGAATTTACTGAAAACTATGTCTGACTTTAAATATGCCCATTCATTCCATATACACAAATTATCACCATATGCATACAATAATCAAAGCCATATTAGTTGCCATTACATTTTAATAAATACAACAGGTTCTGAAAGCTCCTTCTTTGTACAGTGAATGTATACTGTATTTTCAAGGGGTTAAGCTATTGTAAATTACAGGTAAACCTTAACAATGAACTTCTCTTATGTGCCCCATTTTGATATGTTAAATGCACATACAGTACCTTATATACGGATAGTGCCAAAAATATGCCGCCCTCTGGGACTATCGCTCCGCGCTCCTGGATTTAAATGCACTTAAAATATGGAAGATAAAACACGTAAAAATATCTGGTAATGATTACCCGATATTGCTAAAGCAGCTACTGTAAATACAATACAAGACGGTAAAAAAGGCAATATAAAAAGTCCAGGTAAAATAACCAGATCCTGCAAAGGAAAGGCACTTATCCTAATAAATATTGCAGCAGCGCTAAAATACAGTCTTTTTAGATAAAAAGAGTTTATAAAACATCATGGTGTCCCGGAATATAGTCTATATTGGTGCAGTGAACCGAAACTTCTGGATATATAGTGATACACCTTCCACCGGATAAGCAATTTTTTCACCGCGTGCAGGTCACACTCCCCTTTGGGATGCACTCACCAGAAATAAAATGTATATCAGCGTTTCAATAAAAGCTATAGGCCACTGTCATCTCCTCAGCACGTCCACCTTTTCCTCGTCTGCCAAATACCAGAGCGGATCCACTCCAACCCCGCATATGGATATGAAGAAAAAAATGTGCGGATAGCGTAGTACAGTTTAAACCCAGATAGCTTTATTAGACATCAGATATTCCCCCCTCATTAAAACTGCGTACCAGAGATATGTGATAAACCAGCCTTAAAAAATGTAAAGGGTGCACTCAGCCTGTTTTGCCCCTCCGTCCGCCGGAACTCGGGCGCCAAAGCGGTGTATAGAATGGGTTTTTCCTCCACTTCCTGGTCCGCTTTGCTGCTGTTTCATCTCAACAGTGAACAATCAAACGTTCTCAATTGATCAATTTATTACATGCAACTCCACACATGTGGTCTATGCCTTAAAATGCCCATGCGGACTAATGTACATTGGACGTACTAAAAGGAAACTAAGAATACGTATTGCAGAGCATATACATAATATTAAAATAGGGTATAAGGACCACAACGTGTCTCTACACTTCAAACTCAAGCACAATATGGATGCATCGGGCCTACTTTTTTGGGGAGTTGAACAGATCCAACCCCACTGGAGAGGAATTAATTTAGTGCGCGAACTATCCAAACGCGAAACTCACTGGATATACTCAGTGGATGTCTTAGTGCCAAAAGGCTTAAACGTTGAGCTAGACATCAACTGTTTTATAAGTGACACATGATACTCCGATTATTATTACAAGACCAGTGGAAATAGATTCTATCAGTGAAGTAGAAAAGGAACAGTGCACTAAAGGTGCCAACACCGCTCCCCGTAGTTTGCATATATATAGATTTATTTATGTATTTATTTATTTATATCTACATATTTATTCATCTATTTATTTATACACCTTTACATGGATAGAATCGCATCCATATATTGATCTCCAACTTAAAAAGACTTCATATCAAAAGGTCACAGGCACTATGGGTCACGGTGGGCTTATTCTTAATTTTAATTTGAATTTTAAGTTCATTTTTATTTTATTTTAATTTTATTTTTATTTTTATCTTTATTTTTATTTTATTTTTATTTTATTTTATTTTTATTATTATCTTTATGGCCTCTGAGTATTTCTGAATTTTTAGCACAACATCAGCCTATGTTTCTATTGGTCTTCCATATAATGTCTTAACTTATCCAGATTTTAATAAGCATTATATCCCACCATATGGTT
The DNA here is from genome assembly GCA_028564925.1 of Lithobates sylvaticus. Classification (NCBI taxonomy): domain Eukaryota; kingdom Metazoa; phylum Chordata; class Amphibia; order Anura; family Ranidae; genus Lithobates; species Lithobates sylvaticus. Next base: position 391,404,285 of record CM053029.1, on the reverse strand, counting down.
TTAGTATCTAGTTTTATATATTTTTATCTACGTCATTGACTTCAGCGTAAAATTACAGTATTGAGAATTATACTCCATCACATTTCATTTTATATTCATTTTATATATATATATCTTTTAGTAATATATTTTGGTATATATAGAATTTTTTTAAATATCTGAAAAATGTTTTTAATATTTTATATATAAAAAGTAAAATATTTTATATTACCTATACCATCGGACAGTTATCTCCACGCTAGCGATTTCTAGCGAGCAACATATGTATGGAGGCACTAATATATAAATGGGCTGATGGACGCGAGCACTGTTATGATCATTGTTAAATAGCATTAGCACATTGAGTGACACTAACATCACTATGTGGAAATATGAATGCAGAGTGAGACACTGATTATAAGGGCATCACTCAGTACTTAATAAGTTACTGACCACCAGGTGGGTTTAGTATGAAGAATTATTTATGAACCACAGCACTAAAATGCACCAACATGCATCTTAATGCAAAGATCGCAATACATATGCACTCACAGCGGCATCCATATAATGACAAGTGATGGAAGGGTTAAAAGTGCGACATTACTGAGTATAAAAGCGTGGTATTTATGTTGTAGAAATACAAAATGTAAATCAGAAATGTAACTGTATGTAATAAGCAGGATATGGTACAAGGTAAAGAAAGCTAGTACTAGCAGTTAGAATATTATTGCTAGCATACAATGCAGACAGCGGCTGAGCACTCTAGTGTTTAGCAGCTGTAAGTTCCCATTTGCCATAAGGTATGTCAATCATATTGCGCGGGGCCCTGATTGGGCGCTGCTTATACTTAAACTACACTTCCGGTGGCGAGGTCACACCCTCAGACGACGTCCGGAAGTGACGAAACGCGTCAGGGTCGTGACCTCGCAGGAAGTGACGTATGCGCTCCAGGGTGCGCTCCAGCAGCAAAGCGGACCAGGAAGTGGAGGAAAAACCCATTCTATACACCGCTTTGGCGCCCGAGTTCCGGCGGACGGAGGGGCAAAACAGGCTGAGTGCACCCTTTACATTTTTTAAGGCTGGTTTATCACATATCTCTGGTACGCAGTTTTAATGAGGGGGGAATATCTGATGTCTAATAAAGCTATCTGGGTTTAAACTGTACTACGCTATCCGCACATTTTTTTCTTCATATCCATATGCGGGGTTGGAGTGGATCCGCTCTGGTATTTGGCAGACGAGGAAAAGGTGGACGTGCTGAGGAGATGACAGTGGCCTATAGCTTTTATTGAAACGCTGATATACATTTTATTTCTGGTGAGTGCATCCCCAAAGGGGAGTGTGACCTGCACGCGGTGAAAAAATTGCTTATCCGGTGGAAGGTGTATCACTATATATCCAGAAGTTTCGGTTCACTGCACCAATATAGACTATATTCCGGGACACCATGATGTTTTATGAACTCTTTTTATCTAAAAAGACTGTATTTTAGCGCTGCTGCAATATTTATTAGGATAAGTGCCTTTCCTTTGCAGGATCTGGTTATTTTACCTGGACTTTTTATATTGCCTTTTTTACCACATACAGTACCTGTTGATCATGTCACGATTTCAATTCTTGAGATCTGTGTTATCTCAAGGAGCCTAATTGACTACAGAACTAAGAACTACAGAATTCAATAGCAATATATAACTGGAGAGGGCTAACAACCATGCAGTCTAAAAAAATGCTGTGTGTTGTCAGCCCACAACAAGAAATTAGGAACTGAGTACATGTATGACACGTCAACAGGTACTTTTCTGTACTTGCAGGGTCTATAAAAAGAAAAAAAAACACTGGAAAATGCACACGCAGAAATTAGCTTCCTATGTTTTTTTGTTTTTTGTCATGGCCTGCACTTTAATGAAGCATGGGAACAAATCAGAAAATGGAGATGAATCTAAAACATGGTATTGTCTAATATTTAACTTATTCAAGGAAAGGTTCCAATACATGAGTAAAAAAATAAAAGTTGCTTATTCACCAATTAAAGTACATAGTAGATGAAATTTCACTCACGCACTCACGCAAAGTGTTTAGATGCAGTATTGATTTACATATCCAACATATGTACCTAATAACTTAACAATCTCCAAATACTCAAAAAATATATTTTTTTGGAAATGGCCAAGTAATATATGTATTATATGTATTATTTAAAATTTGTTGAAAAAAATATGCATCTTTTAATTTGTGGAAAGATTGTGATTGGCTCTCAAGAGTCCTGTGCGTTTTCTGGTCCATTTTAGGTCCAAACCCCATTTTAGGACCCCTGCTGTGAGGCATTCTGCACAGCAGTGTGAACCCAGCCTAATGCCCCGTACACACTGTCGGAAATTCCGACCACAAAATCCGTCGGATTTTTTCCGACGGATTTTGTCCGACACTGGTGTTGCATACACACGGTCGGACAAAGTTGGTCGAAAAATCGAATCATTCTGAACGTGGTGACGTTCATTGCGTACGGCGGGACTACGTAGAGGCTAGTAGCCAATAGCTTTGGTCTTGTAATGTGATCTGAGCATGAGCACTTTGTCCGTCGGAATTCGCTACATACGATCAGAAAAAGTCTGATAGGACTTTGTTGTCGGAAAATTTGAGAGCAGGATCTCAAACTTTTTCGACGGAAAAAGTCCGATGGAGCCCACACACTGTCGGAATTTCCGACAACATGGTCCGACCGTGTGTACGGGGCATAAGACTTTGTATCTCTATGTTATAATTACCTTCCTAGCTGTTGGTATTAGAATTTTAGCTTCTGAATGTAGCCCACTACACATGGTACAGTTAAACAGGTCTGGATCAGGAAAAAAAAAAAAAACATTATTTATGGATCTTTATTGCTCCTCAAAAACAATATTCTGCTTTGTTATTTACAGCATAGTTCTTTTTTATTCCAATATGTATATGTACAAATAAAGTACAAAAGACACAATTTTGGATATTATATCTTACAGTAAATTAACAGCTTTATTGAGTAGTAAATAATCTGATCTTGTATAAAAGGATATGTGCTTCCAAACTTTTTCTCTTGATTGATTATCCTGTTTCAATTCAGGGAGTCGGTATTTTCCACTTCAGATCTTCCAAGTGCAGCTGTTGCTTATCAGAAACAAACTCTTCAGCATTTAACTGTTATCTCTCAGTGTCTCCCGCGCTCAATAAATCTAAACTGCTTTCCTACAAGCACTGAGCATTTTACTATATAGCTATAACATTTAAAGGAACAAACACACAATTTCCTAGGAAATAACTGTCTTTGCTTCAGATTAGGGATGAGCCAGATGTTCGAGTCGTACACAAGTTCGACTCGAACATTGGCTGTTCACCTGTTCACTGAACAGCGAACATTATGCGGTGTGCGCAGCAAATTTGAAAAGCCGCGGAACACCATTAAAGTCTATGGGACACTAACAGGAAAAAACAAAAGTGCTGATTTTAAAGGCTTATATGCAAATTATTGTCATAAAAAGTGTTTGGGGACCTGGGCCCTGTGCCAGGGGACATGTATCAATGCAAAAAAGTTTTAAAAAAGACAGTTTTTTCGGAGCAGTGATTTTAATAATGCTTAAAGTGAAACAATAAAAGTGTAATATTCCTCTTAATATCGTGCCTGGGGGGTGTCTATAGTATGCCTGTAAAGTGGCACATGTTCCCCGTGATTACAACAGTCCGAGAGCAAAATTACATTTCTAAAGGAAAGAAAGTAATTTAAAAGTACTCGCTGCAAAAAGTTCATTGATAAAAATGTGGGGGAATCTCATGCCGTTTTTATCAATGAACTTTTTTGTGTATTGCCGAGACCGACAATTCATTATAGCTGCGAGTACTGTAATTTTCCTTTAGAAATGTAATTTTGCTCTCGGACTGTTGTAAAAATGGGAAACATGCGCCACTTTACAGGCATACTATTGACACCCACCAGGTATGAAATTTAAAGGAATATTACACTTTTATTGTTTCACTTTAAGCATTATTAAAATCACTGCTCCCGAAAAAACGATAGTTTTTAAAACTTTTTTTTGCATTGATACATGTCCCCTGGGACAGGACCCAGGTCCCCAAACACTTTTTAATGACAATATCATGCATATAAGCCTTTAAAAAATGAGCACTTTTGATTTCTCCCATAGTCTTTTAAAGGGTGTTCCGTGGCTTTCGAATTTGCCGCGAACACCCCAAATTGTTCGCTATTCGGCGAACACCCGATGTTCGAGTCGAACTTACATTCGACTCGAACATCGGGACCATCCCTAATCCACACTGACTCACTGAAAGAAAAAATTCTGCCCACTGACACACATCTGTCCCATCGCTTCACTCCCAACAAATGACAGGTCCAGTGGATGACAGCTGATATATAGAAGGTGGCAAGGTCTCTTGGGTGATGTCATTGACCATATATGGACATGACCATATTTGGTTCAATGATGTCATGGGATCCCGGAGATACCATTGACCATAAACGTTCAATGACATAACCAAGGGAACCCTATTCAAGCCATATTTGTGGGGAAGAAGCCCTTGTCCTTATCAACATTAAAGTACCCACAGATGTTGAGGGCAGGCATGGTTCTGAAGGGAGGCGCTCATGCCCTCTTTTCCTTGCCTGCCAGACTGTATTCTTGGCTAAGGGTCTGGTATGGATTTTTTGGGAAGGATCTCACACTTTTTTTCTTGATTTTTGCATATGATTCCCCCATAAAAAAAATCCCCCCCCCCCCCAAATTCTATGCCAGACCCAGATCTGGTATAGAATTTGGCCTTGTTTTTTTTTTAAGTTGGATTACCCTAGTTCTTTCTGTACCTAAAGGGCCTGGTATGAATTAGAGAGGAAAATACATGCCTTTTTTTGTATCAGATCTTCATCAAGGATAGGGGTCTGGCATAAATGATTGTAATTACCCAGAAACTTTGTTTACCTGTTTACAAACAAAATGAAGTTGGAGAGATTTGTCATTTTTCTGGCAGCTTAAACACACTTTTTTCTTTGTCATATTTTGCTGTAGTAGGTGGTATACATTGCATAGTTAGCAGGGCCGCTGTTAGAAATCATGGGGCCCCGTACAGCATACCTGACAGGGCCCCTTGGCCCCTCCCACATCCCCACCCCTGGCTCCCTCCCCTGACCCCATGCTGTCATGAAATCTGGGGGAATGGTGGCAGGAGCTGAAACATGTAAGATCTTCCAAAAGGTGAACCTTTAAAGTGGTGTTTTGCCCCCAAAAAAATAAACATTAAAAGCCAGCAGCTACACATACTGTAGCTGCTGGCTTTTAATAAATGGACACTTACCTGTCCTGCAGTCCAACAATGTCGGCACCGCAGCTGATGTTTCCATCAGCTGTTGGGTGCTCCACAACCATTGCGGGTAGGGGAACCCGGCAGTGTAGCCTTTCGGCTTCACGCCGGGAGCCCTAGTGCGCATGCGCGAGGCCCCCGCTCGTCCCTCCTATTGGCCCGGCAACAGGGGGAGGAGGAGGGAGCCCCGCAGTGACGTCACAGCTCCGCGGCAGGGAGTCCCAGAAGTGGAAAAGGATACCCGATACCCCTCCTCCCCCCAAAAGGTGCCAATTGTGGCACCGGAGGGGAGGAGGAATAACATTAGCAGAAGTTCCACTTTTGGGAGGAAATTCAGCTTTAATAACCATTATTATTCTATTATTATTTTTTTTTTTTTTTACCTGAATGGACACAAGTCAATTCATATCTGGACTCCTGTAGACCTACATGGAGCTTTCAATCAGGTCCACATAAGCGGCAGCCGGTGCTCAAAATTTATGGGGGGGGGGACAAACAAACTGAAAAATTTAGAAAAAAAACACATCAAACGCAGCCACTGTGCCCATCAAACGCAGCCACTGTACCCATCAAACGCAGCCACTGTACCCATCAAACGCAGCCACTGTACCCATCGATTGCCGCCACTGTGCCATCAAACATAGCTACTGTGCCATCAATTGCCACCACTGTGCCCATCAAACATAGCTACTGTGCCATCCAACATAGCTACTGTGCCATCAATTGCCACCACTGTGCCCATCAAACATAGCTACTGTGCCATCAAATGCAGCCACTGTCCCCATCAATTGCCGCCACTGTCCCATCATACACAGCTACTTTACCCACTGGTCCACAGGCGGACCTGATTGCAAAGCTTGGGTGAAAAATTCTTAAAGGGGAGTGATTTTGGGGGGTGGTACAAATGCAGCTTGGCTGTGTGTTTTTACTGTCCCTTCCCCCCCCATCACATGTGTAAAGTAGCATCTCACTATGTACTCATGGTAATTATCATTATGATCAGAGCACAGCAGGTTCTCTATGGCTGTCAGTGTAACATGCTGTGTGGTGCTGACTTTCTTATGGCTGTGCTGTGTTCTAGTCTGTAACACAAAGTACAGCCATATATTAAGAAAGTCAGCACCACACAGCATGTTACTCTGACAGAGCCATAGAGAATCTGCTGTGCTCTGATCATAATAATGCCTATGAGCACACAATAGGGAGTGTGGGGACTGAGCCTCAGCCTGTGTGATGTCTGTGTAGGGGAATTGCTTGCCTGTGGACCAGCGTCGGGATTACTCTCTCTATCTCTCTCTCTCTCTCTCTCTCTCTCTCTCTTTCAGTCTCTACTTCAAGCTGCAGCAGCACACTGAGCACAGCACTTACTGAGGGAAGGGAGCCGCATTACAATTGAATCCATCCGCCCAGGAAAGCATACAGTGAGCACAAGTTACACAGATGCAGAGCAGGGATTGTATGCCTCCACCCGAAAATGGGGAAAAAGTCCCCCTTCTTCTCTCACCTCCTGGGCCCCTCTATTAACCTGATGGGGCCCAGGAAGGTACTATATACCTTGCCAATCAAGTAGGTGCAAGTTAGGAAAGTTATTTAGCTAATTCGTTTTTTTAGCTAGAAATCTGCTCGGGCCCCCCTGCTGGCTGGGCCCGGTACAACAGGGCTGGCTGTACTGCCCTATCAGCGGCCCTGATAGTTAGTGCCATTTCACAGGCAGGGTCAGAGGAGAGCATTACCCAGGCAAGTTATCTAATGGAGTTATGCATTTTAAATGTTTACCTTTAAAAAATACTAAAATCGTTCCCTGACAAAAGGGATTTTTGTTGTTTTGCTTTGGTACATATCCCATGGGGCAGCCCTCATGCCTTTTTTTTGACAATTTCTTTCCTATTAGTCTAGAAAATGCACAATACTGATTTTTTTAATTTTGATCTGAGAGACTTCTGGAGTTTGGATTTGGCACCTGAACTTTAGTAATGTATAATAAAATATGTAAATCTGTATATATAGTAGTTGTAAAAAAACATTAAAGTAGTGAGGTGGGAAAATGGTTATGTCTGAACCAACTTTTGTCTGCAAGCTCTATCAAAGTTCAGGGTTATTCTCATTCCTTAATCTGGTTTTAGAAATGTCCTTTTCAATCAATAAGAGACATTCCTCTCTCCACTCTAACTTACAAGGAGGTATTCCTAGTAGCCATCAAGTCAGTAAGGGCGTGTCTCAGCTGCTAGTCTTGATTTGCACAGAACATTTTTGGTGGTGTTTATGCCTAGGACTTCCTTCTTAAATGAAAAAGTCCAAAATTAATCACATTGTGCATATCCCCATCAATCACAATGCCCCTCCAAAAGAAAAGTAAACTGGCTGCCTGCTAACACATCAAACCCATTACTTGACTCCTGCCAAATGTCATCTCCCAGTCCCCACCACTGCAATATGAGCCAAGGGGTGGGATATCCTAAGTGATGCCTTTAACTTTAAGAGGACATGGCCATATTTAGTCAATTACGTCACTGAAATCTGCCACTCTGCAGTAATCCAGATGAGGAATTTCCACAAAATTATATAGGAGGGGTTGTAACTTAACAAACTTGGCTCCTACTACCAGATTTGCTAGTGATTATAGTTTAGTCTTTTTTTTTTTTTTTCGCAGCCCCTATGCAGCTTATGTCTGCTGCCACCTGGAGCTTCACTGTCCTGTCATTTTATAATATTTGTGGCTATTGTCTCTTAAATACTACACTGTAATGTTTATTTAACAATAAAAACTGTTCCATCTCTTTCTCCTATATTATGGCCTAACCAAGCTGCTTGCATACTGTCCAGCCACTGAAGAAATGTAAAGGCATCTCTCAAGCATGCAATTTTTCTTTCAATAATTTTTATTGCTTGAAAAAGAAAGACATAGTACAGTCAACAAAACAAAACACTGTTGGGAAACGAGGGAGCATATAGACACAAGTTACATATTACAACATGGTAAATGACGCCAGGTTTAGAGAGAGACAACATGTCAGGCGTTGATAAGCATATCCTTCAACCGAAAATAAGCTTTTGGAAGGAGACTTGAGAAGTTGGAGTTAGACATGGGCCATAGGCATAGCAAGGAGTATCACTCACCTACTCCCTATGTTATATGGAGAAGAGGGTGGGGCAGAGTACCCCCCGCCACCCCAAAAGGGTACTAGCTGTGGAAGGGAGAACTCCCCCCAACCTCTAACTCCCAGACGGTGGCCCTGATGATGCTCCTGAAGGATGTCGAATGAGTATCTCACACTTAGCAATATAAGAATAAAACAATACAAACAACAATAGTAATATTGTCCTTCCTTTGCGAGTATTACAGTAAAAGGGTTATTGCCCTCTAGAGCCCCAAAGGTAATGGGCCCTAAGCTCCATCCATGGAAGAAAACAAGTATAATCGCTAGGGAAGAGGAGAAAGAGAAGGAAAGATAGAAGAAGTGGGACAATAATGGAGCTGCGTCATCTGATCAGGAGGTAGTTTAAAGCCCCATACACACGGTCGGATTTTCCGATGGATTCTGTCCTATCGGACAATGTTGTCGGAAATTCCGACCATGTGTAGGCACCATCGGACAGTTTCCATCGGATTGTCTGACGGACAAAGTTCTATCTCCTGCTGGATAGATTTTTCGACAACAAAGTCCAATCACACCAATTCCGATCGTGTGTAGCGTAGTCCGACGGACAAAGTGCTACGCATGCTCAGAAGAAATTCTGTGACGGAAGCGCTCGGTCAGGTAAAACTACCGTTCCTAATCGACACAGCACATTCGTCAGGCTGCAATGTTAAAATGTCTTTAATGCAGAGCATTCTCTTTTTCTTTACAATGCAAGAAGAATGACGTGTTTTAGCTGCTCCTATTCACCCTCACTTCACACTTATTTCTTTATTAGTTTTCAGGATTTCTAGACTAGATGTTTATTTTTCCTCAGATCGTAAAAGAATCTTTGTTATATTTTTTGGATGATTTGTCATTTTTTTTTTTTTTTTGGAATACATATTTTCAGGATAATTTATTTAGATTTTTGAGGGGGGTTGTGTGTCTCAACTTAGCAAAACAACATTATTAACATTTGTATTTGTTGCTTAAATTTACTAGGAGTTTGTTTGTTGTTGGTGCCCCTTGTTAATTGGACTTTATTATTTGTGAAATCTACCTGCCTACTCACAAATAAACTGTCATTGTAGAAAAGTAAAACACATAGGCAATGATTTTTTCAAATCAAAAATACCTTTATTTAGGTCTCAGCAACAAACCAAAGAGGAACGCAGCGATGGAGAAACTTGGGGAATTTGCAAAGCCTTGGACACCCACGGCAAACATAATTTTTGAAGCTTCTAAAATTGGGGGCCTGAGGAGTACCTATCTAAATAATAAGGGAGTGCTATCTGGTCCTGAAGTCCAAAACATCCGGAACTGCAGCAGATGCCATCTAGGTCCCCAGGCTCTGGTACTACGAGAGGCTCCATCTTCTCTCAGACCAGACTGAATCCAGGTCGTCACTCTCTTGTCTTCCTTCCACGCTTCCTTGCACGCTGTGGCTGTGGTGCTGGTGGGGTGGCAGAAGGAGGAGGAGGAGGCGGAGCATGGTCACTATCGCAAACATGTGTGAGTGGGGTCATCCCCCCAGCCATACCCTTATTTAGGACCTTGAGGATGACCCCCTCACACATGCTGCGTTGCCCCACCTCCATACCCATCATTTTTGTGGCAACCAAGGAGCCAAAGGCCTCCTCGTAGGTGGGTGTGGCATGTAGGGAGGCTGAAGCATCTCTGATCAGCTGGAGCGCTGACTCTCCCACCTCCCCCACCCTTCTCGCCCTTTTGTAGGGAAGGCGGAGGGGAGGGACTTGGGAGAGAGTCAGGCTCCTACGCCTACCCCCCTCTCGGCTGCCACTACCCACCTCTTGGCTGCCACTAACCCCTTCCTCCTCCTGACTGCCACATTCCACAGCCACCTCCTGGCTGAGGTCTTCCTGTGTATGAAAAAGGGACATAGTTTGAGTTATTTGTTCATCAAACACACACAATTTTCATCTAGTGACTGTTGCAAAATGTTTACAAATAGAAAACCATACAATTCTCAGCCCAGCAGTTTAGATTCTTGCCCCAAATGTCTCCAACACTACTGTCTGTTGATATGTCAAACACGTTAGGAACTAAGCAAATGGGGATCCTGAATTAAGTGAACATCATTCATTATTCCCAAAAATGTTTACAAAACTACTATACCTGGCACAAGCTGGGCTCCTCCACATCTTCCAGACTGGAAGGCCCAGGTTGCTCCTCGAAAGCCTCATCAGGGGTGGCGTGCATGGAAGGACGCGTGCAAGGAAGAGTCGAGAGTGACTTCCTGACATTAGCCTGGTCTTTGAGAAAATGGAGCCTGTCATAGTACCAGAGCGTGGGGACATGGACCTGATCTGCTGCAACTCCAGATGCTTGGGACTTCAGGACCTTATTGCGCTCCCTGAAATAGGTACTCCTCAGGCTGCCAATTTTTAGTCTTAACTTCTCCACGGTTGCCGTGGGGATCGTTGGCTTTACAAATTCCACAAGTTTCTTCATGGCTGCGTACCTCTTTGGTTTGTTGCTGTAATCTCTGTGTTTAGCCTGCCATAATAGGGGCATTTCCCTATACTTATCAATGAAGAGGGGGAGAAAACTCACATGGTTGAAGCCCTCCATAATCTCTGCAAGACACAACACCACACAAAACACTATAAATAATGTCAGGCTAAACTCTCCTAATCTTCTCCATAAATAAGCCTCAAGGTCTAATCAGTCTAGGCTAGTTATGTACCAAGTTCAAATTGTACCTTCGTTCTAGCAATCGTCTCGTGCGTGAGCTTTCTCTCCCCTCGTCTCACAGATCGTGGCTACGACACAGGCGTGTGACGTTTTATATACAGTGCGCATGCGTGAAACTCCGCCCGCCCCTGATGATATTTCTCGTCTATTCCCCACCCCTTCTCTTTACGGCGCAGTGGGGAGAGCACATGGCGGGGACACAGCAGGTGCGCCCCAAATATTACACCAACGAGGAGGAGGACGAGGAAAGGCCGGAGGCAGAAACGTCCCGATCCCGGAGCCTGAAATTCAAGGCCTCCAATATGTCATTTGGAGAAATGTTGGAGATGGTGGACATATTAAAGAGGAGCGACTATGATGGGAAGTATGGGCCTTACCTCAACCCCAATGTCCGAAAGGCCAAGATCATGTCTAAAGTTGTGAGGAGGCTGTACAATCATTTTGGGGTACAACGATCCAAGGAGCAACTGAGGAAACGCTGGTCAGACCTGAAACTGAGGGAGCCTGATCAGTACAGAAAGATCAAGCGAGTTCTTTAAAAAAGTAAGTAGTTGTGTTTTGTGTTTGATTTCTTGCTTGCATACTGCTCCATGTGTTTGTATTTTTTCAATGTTGTACATTAGAAAATGGCCACTTTTATGTTCGTCTGTGCATTCGATCGTACTCAACCTCGATCTTTCTGCCAGTGTCATGTTCGTGTGCGTCCATTCGATCGTACTCAACCTCGATCGTTCGGCCACTTATAATACGATGTTTGGTGAAGTTTTTAGTGAAAGGAAGTTTGTTCTCAATAGAGATGTCATCAAGAATGTCAAGCTAATTTATTCAATGTAAAGGAGAGGTCACTCAGTAGCTGTTTACCCATCTGGACTCTAGAGCACTAGTGCTGGGACACCCAAACCCCCTTTTTATTATGCTTTTCCACACATGTGCTCCAGTGTATACTAGAGGGGTGTCTCGATCAGACAAACTTCTACCAAAAAGCTAGTAAGTTTAGCACCTTTACAAAGTGACTACATTCATGTTGTTGTCATTTGTAACTGGCCAACCAAAAATATTGTCCCTCACTTTCAAGCAATGTTTGACATTTCCTATTTCTGCCCTCAATAGATTGTGGTGCTAAATCTTCCTTTCCTTCCTCTGTACATTCTCATAGGGGAGCGAAAACTCAGGACGTCTGAGGAAACCACAAAACCCACACCTCCCAAAGAAGGGGAAAGACCAGAAGCAGAGGAGGAGGAGGAGGAAGGAGAGATCATAGAACTTGGAGAACTTGTCACCACAACAGGTGAGTGTGGGAGCACACAGCTACTGGTAAGCTAATCAATGTATGCCTGCCTCATTTCCAAGAGACATTTATTTTTTTTTGTTTTTTTAGGTGACGTGGATGTTGTGGAAGAAAAAATCGCACTTTACGTCTGAAAGTGCCCACGTACTCATCGGGGAGATAATGGTCTGCAATCGAGATCTAGATGAGATAAAGCAAAACATCAATGATGTTCAACAAAAATTGAAGAACATCATTGATGTTTTAGGTAAAATCTGAAAACGCACCAAGTAATTAACACACATTTGTGGCTGTTTGTGACCACATTTGCAACTTAAGAACTGTGTGAAATTTGGAACATGCACACATTGTGTCCACATGTGCTAGCTCCCATCATGGTGGATGAATGACAACGTTTTTTTGGGGGTGCAACCACTTTAGTAACTACTAAAGTGGGTGTGGTGAAGGGGTTGCACCCCCAAAACACGTCCATTGATCCCCATGATGGGAAATGGCACTTTTGAACATTCTAGGCATGTGTTTTACCATCTAATGTCCATTTTCAGACCCAAATTGTGTGCATGTTCTAAATTTCCAGGTTCCAGGGGTGACACCCCATGTGATGAAGGCAAGATCAAACACACTTTGAACATATAGTCATGTCTGATCTTGTCTTCACTTTAGAAAGTTGAACTTTGCAAGTTCCTATGTTCTGTTTTGCTCCATGCCTGGTTTTAACAAATGCGGAATGTTTGTAAACAATGTTAGAAAGAACCAAGATCTTGTCAGTTTTGCCAAGAAGTTTGGAAACGCACTTGTGAATGTGTTGCAAGTAAACTTTTTTAATTTTCTAAATGTGTGGCTTCCTTATTGAAAAACACAAAAGCATTATGTATGTCAAATGTAAAGGATTTGGGGGGCAATGGGTGTTATTTACTAAAGGCAATTCCAGTTTGCAATGCAAGTGTATTTTCCAGGGCACTTTTGCAGTGCACTTGTAGAGCATAGTGGATTTGACTTATGTAAATGACACCCACAGTGCTTTGTACGAAAACACGTAGCACAACATTTTTGGGAATACACACATGTCTGACATGGTGATGAAAAGGAGTATTTTGGGTGTCAGTTATGCACTACAAACCTTCTCTAGACAAAAGATTAGGTATCACACACACACAACATGAGAAGATTCTTTTTGGGAAGAAGAGACTGTTACCTCCTTTTGCCCAGAAAGTGCATTCCCACTGTTGAAGCGAAAGGGCAAAAATGTATCTCTCAAATAAGCTAGAATATGGAAATGAAAAGAAATCATAGGTTTGTTTCAAAAATATATTTATTAAAAAATGCCTCTCACACATCGTCAGGCAGAGCAATGGCCCCCCTACCCACAAAGTACTCCATATATTGCTTGCGGACCTTGCGGGCAATTAGAGGGGGCAAGCCTGGACGTGCCGCTTGAAGGGCTGTGAGGTCGGCATTGGAAGGGCCCTCCACATCTGGGCCAACGGGCACCACATAATTGCTGTTGTGTCTTTTCAAAAAGTTGTGCAATATGCAACAGGCAAGAACTATGTGGTTCAGTTTGTATTCCGCCAAGTTAATAGCCGTCAAAAACAGGCGGAAGCGGCTGGCCAGGATCCCAAAGGTGTTCTCCACCACTCTGCGGGCTCTCGACAGCCTGTAATTGAAGACCCTCTGGTCTGGGGTGAGGGTCCTCATCGGGAAGGGCCTCATCAGATGGGGAGTCAACGCAAACGCTTCATCTGCGACAAAGACGAAGGGGAGTCCTTCAGCATTCTCCTCTGGAGGTGGCAAGCACAGACTGCCACTTTGGAGACGCCAGTAGAACTCCGTGTGCGCAATGGCACCACCATCCGAGATCCGGCCGTTCATCCCCACGTCCACATACAAAAAATCGTATGTCGCCGACTGATGGGCCATTGACAATAACTAGGGGTTGGGGGGGGGGGGGTTTGGACAGGTAACCCTCTGCACTTCATTGATTGCCAAATGGCTCAATAATGTGTGCTAGTTTGGCCAGACCCTCCTTACTTAACACTATTGCCAGCCCACAGGAAAGATAAAAGAACATTCCAAATCCCCCCCCCCCCCCCCCCCCCCCCAAAAAAAATGTGGAAAAAATGGGGCTCTGCATGAAGTAAAACACACAGCAAACATTTGTGCATATTTTAGGGGGTGTTTGGGGGAAAACAATACTATGCAGCAGACAAAATACATTGCTTAAGTGACTAGGCCATAGGTGTCTATTGGGGCAGAAGAGCATGCTGGTGAGGTAAGTGAAGGCAAAAATGCATGAAGGACAAAAGGGGCACAGCATATTAGAACATATTGCAAGCATGGTAATTAGGAAAGGAGGTCAAAAATACAAGACATTAGCAAACAGAGCATACATAGAATGGAATAGTAAAGTAGAAATGTTACCTTAATATAGTCCTCCTGCAGGACCTGGATGATGGCAGAACAGGTCTCTGGAATAATGATTTCCAGGGCCTGGGGAGAGATACCTGAGGAGAACTTCAAATCCTGAAGGCTTCTCCCTGTCGCCAAGTACCTCAACGTAGCAACAAGCCTCTGCTCAGGAGTGATGGCTTGTCTCATGCAGGTATCCTGCCGGCTGATAAAAGGGGTCAGCAAAGCCAAAAGACGGTGAAAAACGGGGTCCGTCATCCGGAGAAAGTTCCTGAAATCATCAGGATTATTCTCCCGGATCTCACGAAGCAAAGGCATGTGCGAGAACTGATAACGCTGAAGCAACCAATTCTTGGTCCACATACTCCTCGTCACTCTGTTCATGGATGGGTCTTGGCTCAAAGCTAAAAGCCCGACACCAATTCCGCGTACAGCACGAACTCGGCGACGAGTACGTACGGGAAACATCTCTCACAAACGGTCGGCTGGTCAGAACGGACAAACAGAAAGCACCGATAAACTGCAAGGCCTGAAAGAACGAAATGAATACCAGAAACGAGCAGACAATAAGCAGTGAAAATCAAAGCGTCCTATATCAAGATATAGGCCGCAATGACCAACAAATGCGAACTGACTACACGCACTAATAAACAGATACGCACGACAAGCACAAACTGAAGAGCAGTAACGATCTGAGTCACAAAACTGAGAAGCGCGAATCGTAAGTCCCCAAACTTCAACTAACTTGCGATAAACACGGGATCAGCAGAAGGAGCCCAACGGGTGCGGGACGTGGTGCTGAACTTCCCTTTTCTAGTCTCGTGGAAGGACGTTCTTGGAGACCGGAAATTCCGACAACGTTGTCCGACCGTGTGTACGCAACACCAACATCGGACAAAGTACGACGGACATGATCCGACGGAACTGGTCCTCGGAAAATCCGACCGTGTGTATGGGGCATAAGATTCGAAATAAGGAAGGAGGAAGAAAGAGATCTTTCCAGAATCAGTCGGTTTCTTTTTGCGAACTTTGAGATCAGGGAGACGAGGGAGAAGAGGGTCAAGGGATAAATAGGGGGGGGGGGAGGTGGAAAGGAAGGGACAAAAAGTGGGGGTTTGGGAAGAGAAGAAAGGTCAGACCAGGGGGGGATCCTGTATAGGGGGATTAGAGACCCGGGATGAGGGAAATATTTTGGGATTCGGCCCAGGGTTCCCAAATATTCTCAAATATACGGGATTTATCCTGAATGATGCTAACGATTCTCTCCTGTGCCATTATCCAAGAGATTTTGCGTTTCACCGCAGCTAATGGGACTGAAGTTTTTTTTCCAGTGAGCTGCTATGGTGATTTTTGTGCCTAGTAAGATAAAGAATATTAGAGCTTAAGTGTGTCTATCCACATTATCTACCTTGAGATTAAGTAGGGCAACTTCTGGAATCTGGGGCACCTGGGCCGAAGAGAGCTTGCGAATAAGAGCAAAGACCTTATTCCATAGTCCCCTTATGCGTGGACACGTCCACCATATGTGAAGTAGGGATCCCACGTGACCGCAGTCACGGAAACAGAGCGGGGACACGTTAGGATAGATCTTGGCCAAGATAGCGGGAACTCTATACCAGCGTGTAAGTATTTTAAGGCTTGCCTCAATTAGGGAAACATTAAGGATTCCTTTAAAGGAACGTTGAAAGCAGGAGAACCATTTTTCCTGGTCCCATGAGATATTAAGGTCCAAGCATGCAATTTTAAATGTTGGTGTTAACCATGTCATCTTTGATGTCACATTAAAAGGGGGATTTGTAAATGTGTGCAAACCCCTTGGTTTAATGTGAACTGTTTGACAGGGTCAGCTTGGTTTGCTACAGGCTGGCTGTTAAGTGAGTTGGGAATTTGTGTTTGTTATTTTCTGAGATGCGTCACCCTTCCATGTGCTCCTTGCTACAAAGGCCATTTATAGGTTGGGGTAGTTGCCATTTGTTTGTATCACTGGGTAGCAGCCAGGTGCCAGGTTGGTGGGAAAAAAGTAAAAGAAAAAAGGGGACTTCTGTTTTGATGAGTGGTAGCTACAATAGTATGGGAATTAACCAGAATCTTTGGTCAAGATACAATTACGAATCATTCTCAACCAGGCTAGAGCTAAACATTAAAGACATGGACGTTTTTGCGTTCCCACTTTTAACATTTAACTTTTGACAGGGATTTTATTTTACAGAATACCCAGCACAGAACAGATGAAGATAAATCTCTGTAAGTTACTTTCTACAATAATGTATTTAATTAGTAACAGGTAAAATAAAGATTTTTTTTTTTTTATCTGTACTAAAGTTTTTTCCCTTGTTTAACACTTTTTTACCTACTTTTGTTATGGAAATTGGTAAAAGTTTGCAGAACTTGTGCAAAAAAGCCCAAAATCAGGCTAGTGCACCTCATTAACCACCCATCCAAGGTTTTCAGGCTGGTATGAGATTGGTGAAGGATTCCTATGCATTTGATCAAGTTAAAATCATTGCAGTTGATGCCTTTATAAAAAAATAAAAAAATAAAAACAACTTTAAAAAGGGGAGAAAAAGAAAATAATGGCAACAGTTTAAAGATAACGAGAAATATATTTTCATCAATATCACTCGTAGTAAAAATGCCCCACCTGGGTCAAACGGTAACCCTGGCAGATCAATTCACTCATCTTTAATTGCTAGCATTTTCAGAATAAGAATTAGAATTGTAGAAAAGTAATTTGGTCAAATTGTCTTCCTAAATTATTGAAGTGGAGGCAGTGTTAAAATTAAACCTATTATACCTGCACAATTCAAATTGAGCATATGATGAAAGAACACATAATCAGAAGTTGGTAGCTTTCAGTGAAAGGCATGTCACAACATTTAAGAAATTCATAAATACAGAAAGCTGAAAAAATATGCAGATCTCGACTTTTGGCCCGGCCAAGCTCTTTTCTTAAGGTTTTTGTATTTCTGTATCTACTGATCATTTTGACATGTGGTTTTCATTATGTTTTTATCATAAACATAGTTAACAATGTCCTGGCCTACAACAGTTTTCTTGCAATGAAATGCTTAAACTTGGTAAAATATACTTGTCAAAATAGAAAGTATTATTGGTTTTTATTTTAAAGAAAAACTAAGCGGAACTCTAGGAATACTCTTTATTGCATACATACATGGGTCTGGCTGCACTGGTGGCACAACGCATATATGCATAGCTTATATTTGGAGCCAGGAAGGTTGCACCTAGCACTGTAGTATGTGCATACTTAGAATGTGAAGATCATTCTTGGAGTTCTGCTTTAAAGTTATTATGGCAAAAACTCACTGTTTTCAAAATTTAAAATGAAGGGGAGTAACTAAACCTGCAAATGCAAATCTACCCTTAAAATGATTGGGGGAGGGGGGGGGGGGGGTGTCTGTATTTTCTGATCAACATAAGGCAGCTTAATTAATGTAGTTACAATTCACTTTGCAAAGAATAGCCAATTTATATGCAAGGACAAAAAATAGTTTTTGTTTGTTTTTGTTGCTTGCACATAATTGGTTGATTGAGGTCAGCAACGTTTCACCTCATTTACTAAGCTAAAGGACATGTATGTAATATTTTTTCATGTGCATATACACCTTAGCAATACATGTGCTATTTTTATTTGAGCTGAGACTGAGTATACTAGCCCCTACAGTGCAACATTTTGTGTAAATAAAGTAGTAATTTAAAGAGGTGTATCCCTAAAAAAAAAAAAAAAATAAAAGTCAGCAGCTACAAATACTGCAGCTGCTGACTTTTAATAATCGGACACTTACCTGTTCCAGGGTCCAGCGATGCGGGGGTCAAATCTCCGCTCGCCCCCCAATCTGCTCGGCGGCGCCGGTGCATTGCCATAGAATGAGATTTGCCGTGGAATGAGATGCTCCGCCTCCATCACATGCTATTGGCTCACACTGGTCACGTGACCTATTTAACCGTCACGCATCGATGCAAACATTATTCTCAATTTGGCTATCAGAGGGAGAGGATCTCCTCCCTGTGATAGCTGGACCTGCACGGAGCTCTATAGGAGCTATATAGGCGATTTGAGTTGTGGTTTTAAGGGATGGCTCAAAGTGCTGAGTGTTTCACAAAACAGAATTTTGTAATTTAAAATTCCAATAAAGATCGCTCTACCTTGTGACTGGCACACAACGTCCAGTTTTCAGTCAATACCGCTTTCCTTGTTTTTTTATTTATTTTTTCTCCCTGACAGAACACAATTTTAAGAGCACGGCGTAGCAGAGTGTTCCATTCCTGGCAAGGCGCGTGTGCCGTAGAAGGAGTCCCTGCCGCCTCAGTGACACTTTTGCAAAGCACGGAAAATGTTTTGTGCCGCTTGTATCTTTATCACCGTCACCCCCATGCAGCAGCAGCAGCAGCTGAGGAATCCGCAGGAGGATTCCAAGCCGGAGCTTCTCTGCATTCAGTCTATTGAAAAGGCAGAAGATCTTTACTACATTCCGCCGCTGCCATTCGCTCTCATTGTCCTAGATGGGGGGAGATTCTGAGCAGCTGGCCGAGCCATTAACTCCTGCACACTGCTAGCGAGAGAGCGGCTTTTTAATTCCTGAACCTGTAAATGCTGGAGCGTCCAGCTAGGAGACTTCCCCTGGATGGGCACCGCAATGCCCTTACTTCTACTCTACTTACAAAGCCCCGTGCAGAATGAATGGTGAACGGGTGGGGGTAGCAGGGGGGGGGGGGGGCTTTTCCTGTGAACAGTCTTATTTAGCAGTGAATATATAATGGGATGTGAAGCGTTTAAGCAGAAAGCAGGCTTTGCAGATGACTTTGTACCTTCCTCTCTCTCTCTGGCTGGGAGCTGTGCTGAGTCTATCACTGCTACCCACACACACACCGAGGCTCGGCATGTGCCAAAATGTCGGTGTCTGGTGTTATCACTGGGCGCCCTGGCACCGGGGGCTGTAACCTGCCCGTCGTCCACAGGTCCTTTCACATGGGACTGCTTCACATGGGACTGCTTGCCCAGTTCTGCAGATATGATTGGTCCTCCTTCCTATGTGCTCTGCACTGAACTTCTACCTCCAGTGACAGTGACAGAGATGAGACAGAGATGAGACAGAGATGAGCCATCCACCGGGCTGGACCGGGACACGGAGAGCTCCGTGCAGGTCCAGCTATCACAGGGAGGAGATCCTCTCCCTGTGATAGCCAAACTGAGAATGATGTTTGCGTCGATGCGTGACGGTTAAATAGGTCACGTGACCAGTGTGAGCCAATAGCATGTGATGGAGGCGGAGCATCTCATTCCATGGCAAATCTCATTCTATGGCAATGCACCGGCATTGCAACTGTGGGCACCCGGCTGTGGCTTCCCAGCCGTGCACCCACTGCGCATGCGCGAGCGGCGCCGCGTGCCATGATTGGCCGCACAGTCATCTGGGACACGTGATGGGGAGCCCTTTCTGCGCTCAGGGGAAGTAATGTCACCAGCCCAGGCACCGAAGGAGGCAGACTACGAGGGACCCCCTAGCAACAGGCATTTAGAGGTATGTAAAAACAATTAATTTTTTATTTTTTAAGCATTTTTATTTTTTTAGGGGGAAACACCACTTTAACTGAATGACATGCAGTTTCATAAAGCACTGTGATTCATAATAAATTGCTTTAAAAAAAAAAAAAATGCTTGTTTGTATCCTTAGTTGCATCTCAGTACTGCTAATCTCCTTCCTGTATATGCAGCCTCATCCTATCTACAATCATGCATTCAAACTATTTCTCACAGTGGACTTCCTGATAGTTACAAAAGTGCACCATGCTGGCTTACTGTGTGCTAAACTCACCACTTGCAACTTGTAGTCACAGAAGCATCATTGGATGACAGGGGCAAAGCATAATTTATTACAGAAACAATTTACAAGGCAGTTGACTCTTTAAAAGGTTTTACAATCTGAACGAATAACAAAATGTTTCACTATCATGGCTGCTTCTATAGCAAAGTGACCTTTAACGTGAGCTCATGGCCTGGCTATGGACAACCAATGAATACATTTGCAGACTAAGCATTAAACTACATTTAAAACAAGTTATCTCTGTCTTGAATTGCTGCAGGCATTTTGGAGTAATGTATGCTGATGTATTCTAATTTATGCTGATACTTCATAGCATGAGTGACATGGATTCAAGTCACTCTCTCAGGCTGCTTCCTAACTCTAACTCCCCTCCTATCTGTGGCACTGCCATTTTATATTCAGCTTCTTTCTAATCCCCTGCAATCTCCTGATGGCCTGTGTACTGTAACACTGATCAGCTACAGCTATGTGTTTCCAGTAGGGTTGCCACCTTTTCTTTAAGTCAAACCCGAACACTTTAGCGGCGCACAGCAATTTCTTTTTATTTATAGTATAAACGATACATATATTTTGCGATTAAATAACATTTCTAATCATATGAAGTTAAGAACAAGAGTTCCCCTTTACATCAGAGTCCACAGAGTTCCCCTTTTACATGTGAACTCGCAGAGTTCCCTTTCACTGAAGGAGGGGACTCTGCAGACTCTAATATAAGGGAGAACTCTGGGACCTCTAACATAAGGTATCTTCTAGGAACCCGGATTTAAGGGGGAACACTGAGAACTCTGATGTACGGAGAAGACTCTGATGTAAGGGGAAAAACTGTGGCCTCTGGTGTAAAGGGGAACTCTGATGTAAGGGGTGCTCTGAGAACCCTGATTTGCCTTAGTGTACTCACTCAGAGGCAGGAGAGAGAAGGGGAAGACTTCAGTCACAGACAGGGATGGATGGTGAGTTCACTCACCCCTTGGCAGTCATCACCTGTCATCCAGATGTATCTGAGGCTGCTGGACTTTCCGGCCCCAACTTACTTTCCTATTCTGAGGCACAGCGCCAGGGATTGGAGTGTGGGCAGACACAGAGCGGTAGGGGTGGGGGAAAGAGGCGCAAATCACTCCCTCTCTCCTCTCCTGTAACAGACACTCTCAGCTTAGACAACTGCAGCCAGCAACCCTTCTGGGAAGCCATAGTCCAGTCTAAATAATGTGTCCGGTTTTCATGCAGTCTGAAACCCGGATGCATGATCCCAAACCCGAACTGTCCGGGTGAATCCTGGACAGGTGGCAACCCTAGTTTCCAGGTTTGCCACATCTGGTGTTTCCATGGTCAAGAAGACACAGTTCCTGTAAAACTTTGCTTGAAAAAAAAAAAAAAAAAGAACAACTGGAATTGAACTTAGAAAACATATATATATATATATATATATATATATATATATATATATATATATATACAGGGCTCAAAATTACTAGCTACTAGCCAGGCCTTAAGTGTTACTCGCCACCATTTGCCCAACCCAATCCCTACCATGCACCGCCCCTAATTCCGCCCCTATACACGCCCTCATAAATGATCTCATTAAATTACACTTAAATGTTCTATGCAGAATTAAGTTGCAAAAATAAATATTACAACTTTATCAGTGCCCACCATTGCAGCCTCACCTGTGCCCACCACTGCAGCCTCACCTGTGCCCACCATTGCAGCCTCACCTCACCTGTGCCCACCATTGCAGCCTCAGCTCACTGTGCCCACCATTGCAGCCTCAGCTCACTGTGCCCACCATTTCAGCCTCAGCTCACTGTGCCCACCATTGCAGCCTCGCCTTACCTCACCTGTGCCCACCATTGCAGTCTCAGCTCACCTGTGCCCACCATTGCAGCCACACCTGTGCCCACCATTGCAGCCTCACCTGTGCCCACCATTGCAGCCTTGCCTCACCTGTGCCCACCATTGCAGCCTCACCTGTGCCCACCATTGCAGCCTTGCCTCACCTGTGCCCACCATTGCAGCCTCACATCACCTGTGCCCACCATTGCAGCCTCACCTCACCTGTGCCCACCATTGCAGCCTCAGCTCACCTGAGCCCACCATTGCAGCCTCAGCTCACCTCACCTGTGCCCACCATGGCAGCCTCACCTCACCTGTGCCCACCATTGCAGCCTCAGCTCACCTGAGCCCACCATTGCAGCCTCACCTCACCTCACCTGTGCCCACCATTGCAGCCTCACCTCACCTGTGCCCACCATTGCAGCCTCACCTCACATGTGCCCACCATTGCAGCCTCACCTCACCTCACCTGTGCCCACCATTGCAGTCTTACCTCATCTGTGCCCACCATTGCAGTCTCCCCTCACCTCACCTGTGCCCACCATTGCAGTCTCGCCTCACCTGTGCCCACCATTGCAGCCTCCCCTTACCTCACCTGTGCCCACCACTGCAGTCTCACCTGTGCCCACCATTGCAGCCTCACCTCACCTGTGCAGAGGATCATCATGGGGAAAAGGAAAGCCGTCGGATCACGATAGCCTGCTGTTACAGTTTACATTGCAATTGCCTCCACAGCTGGGCTGCCAGGGAGTGGGGGGCGAGTACCGCCGGCATGCGGGGTTGAACAGGAGCCGTTCTACCAACAATCGGTCTGGGGGAAGAGAGCACGGATCACCAAGCGATAGCCTGCTGTTACAGTTTAGATTGGAATTGCCTCTGCTCATGATTACAAACAGCCCCGCCCCCTCCCGACCCCGCGCCTGTTATAGACACTGTGATAGACAGAACGCGTCCCAGAATTGTACTGGCGTTCTGTCTATCACAGGCACGGGGTCAGGAGGAGGCGGGGCTGTGTGTAATCATGAGCGGAGGCAATTCCAATGAAAACTGTAACAGCAGGCTATCGCTCTGTGATCCGTGCTCTCTTCCCCCGGACCGATCGATGGTAGAACGGCTCCTGTTCAACCCCGCATGCCGGCGGTACTCGCCCCCCACTCCCTGGCAGCCCAGCTCCTCGCCAGAAACAATTTTCCACTCACAAAATGCGAGTAGGCGAGTGGAAAATTTGAGCCCTGTATATATATATATATATATATACAGTATCTCACAAAAGTGAGTACACCCCTCACATTTTTGTAAATATTTTATTATACCTTTTCATGTGACAACACTGAAGAAATGACACTTTGATACAATGTAAAGTAGTGAGTGTACAGCTTGTATAACAGTGTAAATTTGCTGCCCCCTCAAAATAACTCAACACTTGACCCCGAACCCCATTGAAGTCAATGGTGAGACAAACTTTTGAGGACTAAAATGGCTCTAAAAATGTAATGGAAAGGGCTAGAGGGCTGCAAATGGCAGCAAATTATTGTTAAGAGCATGGCAAGTGCTCTGCAAACAAATGTGGATAGGGAAATAACTTAAAATAACATTAAATACATAAAAATAAACAATAATAATCTTGACCTAGGTCCATATGGACGAGGTCCATATGGAGTAGGAGGTTGAGGTGGCGGTGAATGTATCAGTGTAGGTGGAAGCGGCGGTGGAGGAGGATGAGGTAGCCAACACTTTTTTTTGTTTTAAATTAATTATTTTTTTTAAATTAGGGTACACCCCAAAAGAGTGAGAAAGATCAAAAATACAACAATGGCTGGGTAAGGCCGGTGATGTGTCGAGATCTGTCCGACGTTGGATAGTGTCCGCCCTGTACTGCCCTTGCAGCAGGGTGAGAACGCCGAAAGTGCGCACAGATGGCTCGCACTTTCTGCAGCAGCTCTGGCATATGGGGGTAAGGAACCTCTGGATCACCAAGTTCAGCACTTGGCTAGGTCCAGAGCTGCTACGAGATTTCGCCCATTATCGCACACCACCAGGCCGGGCTTGAGGCTCACTGTCACCAACCACTCATCGGCCTGTTGTTCCATGTCCCTCCACAACTCCTGCACGGTGTGGGTATTTTTCCCCCAAACAGGAAAGTTTTAAAACTGCCTGCTGTCTTTTACCCCTGGCTGTGCTGAAGTTGGTGGTGAAGGTGTTACGCTGACCGGATGAGAAGGCGGTAGAGGATGAGGAAGCAGAGTAGGAGGAGTTAGCAACAGGAGGCAAACTGAAGCGCCCTGCAATCCTCGGTGGTGGAAGGACATGCGCCAAACTGCTATCCGCCTCAGGCCCAGCCGCCACTACATTTACCCAGTGTGCTGTTAGGGAGATATAACGTCCCTGTCATGAACTAGGTACTCACCGAGGCCAAGATGCCGAGAGCGGTTGCCCTTGCGACTCGGCGCCCACTGCCCTGAAGGTGACACAGGGACGGTTGGCACCAAGAGGCACAAGCCACCGGTGGGATGGTGACCAGGCGTGGGCTCCTGATGTTGTAGAGTAGGGTAGACTGGAGCAGGTTAGTACGTCCACGAAGTCCTAGTTGAGACACAGCAAAACAGACTGGGGATCAAACACAGGCAGGTTAGGTAAATGCAGGCCGAGGGTCAAACACTGGTAGATTAGGCACAAAGGTATCCTTGAGCAGGAGAGTCCAAGGCAGGCTAGGGATCAAACACTGGCAGGTTCAGAAGAGAGTCCAAGGTACAGGCCAAAGGTCCAGGGCAGGAGAAGGTAACAAATCCAAGTAGGCAAGCCAAAGGTCAAGGTCAGTAGAAGGCAGAGTAGTCAGGACGATCCGGGTTTGGCAACAGGTAAGACAATCTTCAAGGGTCAAGTACAGGATACAAACAGGAAGCAGCTGTCAGACGAACCAGCGTCTGTCTGGGCACAGAGGCCCTCCTTTTATAGGGCCGTTGAGGTCACATGAGGTGATGCCGCGCTACTGCGCATGCGCGCGCGCCGCTTGGCAGGAACACGAGTGCGCACGCGCCGCCGCGTCTTCTCCCTGTCACTGGCTATGAGCCGGGAAGCTGAACCCGTGTGCCTGCGCACTAGCGTGCGCAGCGGACGGAAGCCCTGACAGTGCCCCCCCCCTGAGGGGCGGCCTCCGGACGCCCAGGCTCTCCATCAATTCAGGGTGTTCTTGTCGAAAGATCTTGATTAATCTTGGGGCATGGAAGTTTCTGGATGGTTCCCAAGAATTATCCTCTGGTGGATAGCCCTTCCATTTTACTAAAAATTGAAGCTGACGACCCACCTTCCTGCAGCCAAGTAACGACTCTACCTCGTATTCTTCCACTCCATCAATTGTTATAGGTGGAGGAGGAACTTCTTCTCTGTTTGGAAAAGGACTGGGGACCAAGGGTCTCAGTAGGGAGGCATGAAATACAGGAGGATACGTATTTTTGGCAGTCACTTCTCCAGCCTGGCCACCAAAAGGTGCGAGAGATATGTTCTGCTGTTTTCCGTACCCCAAAGTGCCCCGCTAGTTTATGATCATGTAGAGCTTTCAGGACTACAGGTCTCACCTCTGTAGGGACGAAAATCTTGTCTTGGAGCCAGAATAAATTTTCACGTCTCTCTAGGGTGTCCAGAATGGGATCCTTGCAGTGAGCCGAAGCGGTGGATAGAGTGGAGATCAGGTCAGTAGGTGTAAGTAGGAGAAAGTTCTGAGGAGTAAGAATGTTGCTGGGTTCTGATACCTGCGAGGACTCTGGGAAGATACGGGATAGAGCATCTGCCTTGCCGTTCTTTGATCCTGGCCGATAGGAAATGTGGAATGTGAACCTTGAAAAGAAGAGTGCCCAACGGGCTTGACGGGGTCTTAAGCGTTTAGCAGTGCGAAGGTATTCAAGATTTTTATGGTCTGTAAAAATGGTAATTGGGTGGACTGCTCCTTCGAGGAGGTATCTCCACTCCTCCAGCGCGGATTTAATGGCCAATAGCTCCCGATCGCCAACGTCATAGTTCTTCTCGGCCGGATTGAGCCTTCGGGAGGCGAAGGCCACTGGGTGCAGCAGGGCTTTCGGCCCATGGCGTTGGGAGAGGATGGCGCCTGTGGCTGACTCCGAGGCGTCCACTTCCAGAACAAAAGGTAGCAGTGGGTCTGGGTGCCGTAGGATAGGAGCAGACGTGAAGAGGGTCTTTAGTTTGACGAAAGCTTCCTGGGCCTCCTGGAACCACTGAAAACGGCTGTGTAGGCGGGTCAGTTGGGTGATGGGGCTCACAATAGCAGAGAAACCGGCGATGAACCTCCTGTAAAAATTGGCAAAACCGATGAATCTCTGTACAGCTCTTTTATCCTTAGGAGGTGGCCAGTCTACCACTGCCTTGACCTTTTGTGGGTCCATGGAGGTGCCTTTAGTAGAGATGATGAACCCCAGAAACTGTACGGTAGATCTTTCAAACTCGCATTTCTCAGCTTTAAGATAGAGCTGATGGGCTCTGAGGATGGTGAGGACCTTTCTGACGTGTTCCCGATGTAGCTCCAGAGTAGCTGAAAAAACGAGAATGTCGTCTAGGTACACGACTAAAAAGTCATCCAAATATTTTCTAAAAATGTCATTAACCAGGTGCTGAAAAGTGGCTGGAGCATTACATAGGCCAAATGGCATCACCAAGTATTCATAGTGGCCAAAGCGAGACCTGAAGGCCGTCTTCCACTCATCCCCTGCACGGATTCTGACAAGGTTGTAGGCACCCCTTAAGTCGAGTTTAGAGAAAACTTTAGCTGACCGGAACCGCTGGAAGAGTTCAGGAATAAGTGATAGAGGATATCGGTTCTTGATAGTGATTTTATTAAGTTCACGATAATCAACGCAGGGCCTGAGTGAACCATCTTTCTTTCCAACGAAGAAAATACCAGCCCCTGCTGGAGAGGTGGATGGCCGGATAAAGCCCTTCTCGAGATTCTCATCAATATAGGCCTTGAGGGCCTTTAGTTCGGTCTCTGACAAAGGAAATATGCGCCCAAAGGGAATTGCGGAGCCTGTGAGCAATTCGATGGGGCAGTCATAGGCCCGATGTGGTGGTAGATGGTCGGCCTTCTTTTTGTCAAAGACATCTTTAAAGTCCTGATAGACCGGGGGAATGTGTTGAAGATTCTCTGATGTCGAGATAACCGATAGGACAGAGCAGGGAGTTGGAGAGATGCAGTGTTGGTGACAATATGGTGATGAGAAGGAGACCTCCTTCCTATTCCAGTGAATTTGGGGGTCATGAGCTTGCAGCCAAGGAAGTCCAAGGATAATTGGAAACATTGGAGAAGATATAAGATCAAACCGTAGAAACTCTTGGTGGCCGGAATCTGTGGTGGTGAGGATAGGTGAAGTCTCCTGAGTTACTGGACCAGACTGTGGAAGGGACCCATCAGCTAAATGGACCAATAGAGGATTTGCCTTGTTGAAGCAAGGAACGTGCCATTCCTTGGCGATAGAGATATCCAGGAAGCAGCTGCAAGCCCCTGAGTCAATCACGGCTGGTAGCCGGATCTTCCTTCCCGCTAGCTGTAGGGAAACAGAAAGAGTCACATAAGTTTGGGTCCGATTGACGGCTTGACAATTCATGAAAGGCTGAGGTGGCAACTTACTAGGCCGGATGGGACAATTCAGGAGGAAATGTCCTGAACCCCCACAATAGAGGCACAGATTGGATCTCCGTCTTCGTTGCCGTTCTTCCTGGGTAAGGCGGGGACGGACTAAACCCAACTGCATTGGTTCCCCTTCAGAGGGGCCGATGGACCGGATGGGACGGTCGGATAGGCAGCTGGCATCCTAGGGGAAACCCATATTGGTCGGGACCCTTGTATACGTTCTGAGCGACGTTCCCGCATACGTCGATCCAGTTTGGTGGCTACCTGGATCAACTCCTCCAACGAAGTAGGAGGCTCCACCCGGGCTAACTCGTCCTTCAGACTCTCCCTTAATCCCAGTTGATACTGGTAGAGGAGGGCTGCCTCATTCCAGGTGGTATCGGCAGACCATTTGCGGAACTCCGCCGTATAGTCCTCTACAGGCCTTTTACCCTGAGAGAGGGTATGCAGGGTGGCCTCAGCCGTGGCCTTACGTTGGGGGTCATCGTAGAGTTGGCCCATTGCTTCAAAGAATGTATCAACAGTATTAAGGAGAGGGTTCCTTTGTTCCATGAGACCATGGGCCCAAGATTGGGGTTCCTCGGATAGAAGGGAGATGATAAACCCGACTTTGACAATCTCTGAGGAGAAGGTTCGGGGTTGCAGGGCAAGGTACAGGGAACAAGCATTTTTGAAGGACCTGAACTTCCTGCGATCACCCGAAAATCGTTCTGGAATTGGTACCTTGGGTTCAGGCACGGCCATCATCATGGCAGGTGGAGGTTGAGCCTGAGGTGCAGAAGTCCCACTAGTAGACCCGGAAGCTGAACTTGCTAGAGGGGCGGCCGTGGTCAGTTGTTGGAGTCGAGTATCGACTTGAGCATAACCTTCCTGTAGTTTCTGTACCGCTTCCGTGAGGGCGGACACCTGCTGACATAACATGTCCAGTGGGGAAACCGCTCTGTTGGCCTCTGTCATGGCTGGTTCGTACTGTCATGAACTAGGTACTCACCGAGGCCAAGATGCCGAGAGCGGTTGCCCTTGCGACTCGGCGCCCACTGCCCTGAAGGTGACACAGGGACGGTTGGCACCAAGAGGCACAAGCCACCGGTGGGATGGTGACCAGGCGTGGGCTCCTGATGTTGTAGAGTAGGGTAGACTGGAGCAGGTTAGTACGTCCACGAAGTCCTAGTTGAGACACAGCAAAACAGACTGGGGATCAAACACAGGCAGGTTAGGTAAATGCAGACCGAGGGTCAAACACTGGTAGATTAGGCACAAAGGTATCCTTGAGCAGGAGAGTCCAAGGCAGGCTAGGGATCAAACACTGGCAGGTTCAGAAGAGAGTCCAAGGTACAGGCCAAAGGTCCAGGGCAGGAGAAGGTAACAAATCCAAGTAGGCAAGCCAAAGGTCAAGGTCAGGAGAAGGCAGAGTAGTCAGGACGATCCGGGTTTGGCAACAGGTAAGACAATCTTCAAGGGTCAAGTACAGGATACAAACAGGAAGCAGCTGTCAGACGAACCAGCGTCTGTCTGGGCACAGAGGCCCTCCTTTTATAGGGCCATTGAGGTCACATGAGGTGATGCCGCGCTACTGCGCATGCGCGCGCGCCGCTTGGCGGGAACACGAGTGCGCACGCGCCGCCGCGTCTTCTCCCTGTCACTGGCTATGAGCCGGGAAGCTGAACCCGTGTGCCTGCGCACTAGCGTGCGCAGCGGACGGAAGCCCTGAAGTCCCTGACCGTGCTTCCGTGCCTCAAACCTGACTGGTCCACGTATCCATAGTTAGGTGGACCTTGTCACAGATGGCGTTGCACAGTGCACACCTGATTATGTCCCCCACTTGGTTGTGCAGGGAAGGGATGGCTCGCCTGGAAAAGTAGTGGTGGCCAGGCACGATGTACTGTGGGACAGCCAATGCCATCAGGCTTTTAAAACTCTGCGTCTCCACCAGATGGAATGACAGCATTTCAAAGGCCAGGAATTTTGAAATGCTGGCATTCAGGGCCAGGAATCGCGTGTGGCTAGGGGGGTACTTCCTCTTCCGCTCCAGTGTTTGGTAGATAGAGAGCTGAACGCTTCTATGGGACATTGTGGAAATGGTTGATGATCCAGGTGGTAGTGTTGCTGGCAGATCCTCTGTTTGCAGGTTGGCAGGTGCCACTGTCACTACAGAGGTGGATGAAGAGGCCGAGACTGCAGCAGAAGAGGAAGCAGGAGAAGCCAGAGACCTTTCTTGTTTTTTGAGGTGTCTACTCCACTGCAGCTCATGCTTTGCACTTAGATGAGGCGCTGAGGCGATTCAGTTCGCATAGGTTGCGCTATACAAGTCATTCATTCATTCATTCATTCAGATGCCTGGTCATGCAGGTTGTGCTCAGGTTGAGAACGTTTATGCCTCTCTTCAGGCTCTAATTGCAAAGTGTGCAAACCACTTGTGTCTTGTCATCAGCACATTGTCTGAAGAACTGCCATGCTAGTGAACTCCTTGGACCTGGCTTTGGTGTGCTCGCTGCCTTGCTGCATTGGGCAGTAGCAGGCATACTGTCTAGGGGACGGACGCTCCGCTTTTGCACCCTGCTCCCTCTTCTACTGTGCTGGTGGCTCTGTGTGACCACCGCCTCTTCCTCCGAACTACACTGGTCACCTGCATGACGTTGATTCCATGTGGGGTCGAGGACCTCACCATCCCCCACATCACCTTCCACCCAGTCTTCACCCCTGCCGTCATTGTCGGTCTGCACAATTGTGAAAGCAGCAGCAGTTGGCACCTGTGTTTCGTCATCATCCAAGACATGCAGCGATGGTCCCCCCATGTACTCATCTTGAAACATAAGTGGTTGGGCATCGGTGCACACAATCCCTTCCACTTCTGGGGCAGGGCTAGGTGGATGGCCCTGGGAAACCCTGCTAACAGAGTCATCAAAAAGCAGAAGAGACTGCTGCATGATTTGGGGCTCAGACTGCTTGGCTGATTTGCAAGGGGGTGAGGTGAAAGACTGATAGACATCGGCTGCAGGTGCCAACTCTGATATTTCAGCAGGAGACTGGGTGGGAGACAATGTGAAGGAACTGGAGGCACTGTCAGCAACCCAATCTAAAAAGATTGTGCATTGCACCCACACAAGTAAATCAAGGTAGATCGCTGGGTAATTCGATTTATGAATCAGGACTCCTATCTAATTCTCTCCCTCAAAGCAGCAGCAGCAACCTTTCCCTACACTATCTAAAGCAGAGTGACGTGCTGTGCTATGTGTCTCTAGCTTATATACATGCCAATCATAGCCATGCCATTAGTAAGCATGGCTGTGATGACTTCTAAGGGCACACATGTTAAACGAATGTTGATTGGCTGCCCTGCAGCTTTTTAAAAAGGGCCATTACATTGCCGAACACCGAACTGTTCGGGGACGGGTACCAAAAACCCAAACAGTTCGGGTTAGCTTAACCCTAGTTACAAGGTCTTAACTGTGAATGGGGAGCAGGTGTGTTAAATTGGGTGTTATCACTCTCACTTACTCATACTGGTCACTGGAAGTTCAACATGGCACCTCATGACAAAGAACTCTCTGAGCATCTGAAAAAAAGAATTGTTGCTCTAAATAAAGATGGCATAGGCTATAAGAAGATTGGCAAGACCCTGAAACTGAGCTGCAGCACGGTGGCCAAGACCATACAGAAGTTTAATGCCGCGTACACACGAAGGGACAATCCCGCGGGATTATCCGCTGGACTGAAGTCCAGCGGATAATCCCCTCGTGTGTGGGCGGCGGCGGACTTTTTGGCGCCAAAGTCCGGCGGACTTTTTGGCGCCAAAGTTTTAAGTTTGGTTTTTAAAATTATCCGCTGGACTTGGCAGTCCGGCGGACAATCCCGCCGTTAGTAGGCAAGTCCGCGGGACTTTTGAAATGAACAGACTTGCCGCTCATCGGCAAGTCCGTTCATTTAGCACGTGACTTCAGGTTACGTAGCTAGCGTAGGCAGTAAATGCTCCGTAAGCTGGCATGGATTTAAAGGGACTCCCCACGCCGAAAAAAAGGGGTGGGGACGAACGAGCGCCCCCCCCCCCCCTGAGCCGTACCAGGCCGCGTGCCCTCAACATGGGGGGTGCCCTAAGGAAAGGGGGGCCGTGCGCCCCCCCCCACCCCAAAGCACCTTGTTCCCATGTTGATGAGGACAAGGGCCTCTTCCCGACAACCCTGGCCGTTGGTTGTCGGGGTCTGCGGGCGGGGGCTTATCGGAATCTGGGAGCCCCCTTTAATAAGGGGGCCCCCAGATACCGGCCCCCCACCCTATGTGAATGAGTATGGGGTACGATGTACCCCTACCCATTCACCTAAGGTGTAAAATGTAAAGTACAAAAACACACACACTTTTGAAAAAATAGTTTATTGCACTGCTCCGGGGGTCTTCTTCCGTCTTGGGGGTCTTCTCGCCGGACTCCTCCGCTCTCTTCTGCTCTTTTACCTAGCTCTTTCACGAGCGGAGGAGTCCGGCTACCTTCTTCGTCGTCGCCACCATCGTCTGGGGGTCTCGATCCGCCTTCGGGGGTCTTCCGGGGGTCTCTTCTGTTCTTGCGGCGGTTGTCGACTTCCGCGCCGCCGGCGCCTTCTCCTTCTTCTTGTCCTTCTTCTTGTTCTTCTTCTTCTTCCGATGTTGACCCGATGCTCTCTCTGCCCGGAATGCCTGTGCCGCGCTGCGCTGGGACTTATATAGGGACAAGGGGACAGGGTCACATGCTCATGTCACATGGTGACCCTGCCCCCTTGCGATGTCACAGTCCCAGCATCCTCCGGGACTGTGACAACACAAGGGGGCGGGGTCACCATGTGACATGAGCATGTGACCCTGTCCCCCATGTCCCTATATAAGTCCCAGCGCAGAGCGGCACAGGCATTCCGGGCAGAGAGAGCATCGGGTCAACATCGGAAGAAGAAGAACAAGAAGAAGGACAAGAAGAAGAAGGCGGCGCCGGCGGCGTGGAAGACGACGACCGCCGCAAGAACAGAAGAGACCCCCGGAAGACCCCCGAAGACCCCCGAAGGCGGATCGAGACCCCCAGACGACGGCGGCGACGACGACGAAGAAGGTAGCCGGACTTCCCCGGCGCGGTAAAAGAGCTTGGTAAATGGCGGGGGAGTCCGGCGAGAAGACCCCCAAGACGGAAGAAGACCCCCGGAGCAGTGCAATAAACTATTTTTTCAAAAGTGTGTGTGTTTTTTTTGTACTTTACATTTTACACCTTAGGTGAATGGGTAGGGGTACATCGTACCCCATACTCATTCACATAGGGTGGGGGGCCGGTATCTGGGGGCCCCCTTATTAAAGGGGGCTCCCAGTTTCCGATAAGCCCCCGCCCGCAGACCCCGACAACCAACGGCCAGGGTTGTCGGGAAGAGGCCCTTGTCCTCATCAACATGGGGACAAGGTGCTTTGGGGTGGGGGGGCCGCACTAGTTATTATTGGCTCTTCTGACTCCTGGTTCTTGCTCGCTCTACCTGCTTGGACTTTACCATTTCTTTCAGGTTTCCTCTTCCTTTGCCTCCTTCTAGCCCTTGTCCTTTTCCTCCCTTTAGGATCCCCTTGGGTGGATGTGAGTATTCCAGTCCTGGGGGATACTGCTCTAAAAAACAAACTGATCTCTGTCTCTTATCCTCACTTTCATATGAAGTGACACCTGCCCGTGGTCTTATATGTGACTAATGTCTCCTCCCTCTCCATCTACTTCTTTTGCCTCTTGGGGTGAGGTAAAAAATGTCCACATTTGCCCAATCATCCAGTTCTCTTTTAACCACTGGACCACTGGGCACTTAAACCCTCTTCCTAACCAGACCAATTTTCAGCTTTAGGTGCTCTCACATTTTGAATGACAATTACTTGTACCCTTATGAAATGTATGTCCTTTTTTTCACACAAATAGAGCTTTATTTTGGTGGTATTTAATCACCGCTGTTTTTTTTTATTTTTTTATTCGAGTATTGGCGAGTATTGGCAGAGTATTGCAAAGTATTGCACAGTATTGCACAGTATTGCTTAGTATTTCAGGGTATTGCTTAGTATTGCAGAGTATTTCAGAGTATTGCAGAGTATTACATAGTTTTGCATAATACTGACAGAATATGGGCACTGAGCAGCACTGTGGGCTGGATCTGTAGTGCCCACAGCACTACAAACGATCTCTCGCTTCTCCCTCTCTCTTCTCACACTGTACCGATCGGTACAGAGAGTGGAGGGAAGAACCGGTGTCATGACATGGCGCCGGTTTGTTTACAAGTGATCGCTCCGTCATTGTAAGCGGCCGTTTACCGTGATCCGTGATGCGCCGGGTCCCCTAGACCCCGCGGTCATGGATGTTCTCATGTGCACGCCCCAGGGGGTGTGCAGGAGCGCGATTCTGGGAGGACGTCCTATGGACGTCCACCCAGAATAAGCCGACCGGGCTGTAGCCGTCTTTCGGCTATGGCCCGGTCGGCATGTGGTTAAACTTATGCCGCGTACACGCGATCGGACTTTCCGGCGGGATTGACAATCCGACCGTATGTGGGGCTCAGGCAGACTTTTTGTTCCCAAAAGTTCGGCAGACTTAGTTTGAAGTTTTGACTTAAAATTGTCCGCCGACTCGGGAGTCTGGCGGACAATCCCGCTGTCTGTGTGCTAGTCCGCGGGATGAACAGAACAGAACAGACGAAATGAACAGACTTGCCGACACACGTTCGGAAAGTCCGTTCATTTAGAACGTGACTCCAGGTAGACAGGACTAGTGAAGGAAGTCAATGCCGCTGCCTCGATCGACATTGACACCTCGCTAGCCCCGTCACCTGGTATGGATTTAAAGGGGAATCCCTACGCCCAAATCCATATCAGACCCTTATCCGATCACGCAGCCCGGCCGGTCAGGAAAGGAGGTGGGGACGAGCGAGCGACCCCCCCCTCCTAAGCCATTCCAGGCCACGTGCCCTCAACTTGGGGGGTGCCCTGGGGAAAGGGGGGCCCTGCAGCCCCCACCCCAAAGCACCTTGTCCCCATGTTGACGAGGACAAGGGCCTCTTCTCGACTACCCTGGCCATTGGTTGTCCGGGTCCGGGGCTGGGGGCTTATCGGAATCTGGGAGCCCCCTTTAATAAGGGGGCACCCATATCCCGGCCCCCCAACCTATGTGAATGAGTATGGGGTATGATGTACCCCTACCTATTCACCTAAGGAAAAAAAGTGTAAATAAAAAAAAGATTTATAGCATTTTTATTAAAAGTAATGGCGGCGATTTGCGAGCGCCGTCATATGACGGCGGCCCGCCACATGAGCTGCACCGTCCCGCCGTCATTTGACGGTGGGCGGTCAGCAAGAAGTTAATAAAGTCTGGTTTGTCTTTGTTTCTGACTTTTGTCGATCTGTGCCTGAAGGTCTGTGAGTTGTAGTTTTTCCTCCTCCTCTATCAATTGCGTCACCTCGAGCCCATGCTCAATACACTGTTTCCTCTGTTTTTCTAAGAACCTTTCCATTTACAGGTGTGTAGCTGGTACCACCCTCTCTCTTAGGCACCTTAGGATGACCCTATTAGCGAATTAAGATTCTAGAGAGAGAATGTCCCATTTTCTATTTAGGGAGTTCAATGTTAGTTTTTTATGTTCTTTAAAGAGTCCTCTAATGACATCACTATCCAACAGGTCTAACTCACTAGGTTCTTGGCTGAATGCAGCTCTAATTTTGGCTTCAATCTAATCCCATATAGCGAATGGCATCAATCTTTATCCAACTCTGAAAAGGCATGCACTCTTTCTAATGGTAACTGGAGAGCATTGTTTTGCTAAGAACACCCTTTAAATATTATGAGCCATAAGGGATCAAAGCAGAATACTCAAACAACAAAATACTAAAATAAGGGATAAGGATCTCAATAAAGTTTTTCCACTGGTTCCACTGGTTGGTCCTCTGATTAAACTACTTTTGAGGATGGTCCTTCTTTGGTCCCCCTGTGCTAGTTGAGTTGTGTCCTTAGTTTAAGAGGAGCCCCACTAATTTACTTAGTGAAACAATGACCAGTTATCTTTAGACTGTTACTTGAGGTCTCCCTGCATGGGAATATACACCCTTATTTTAGTATTTTGTTGTTTGAGGACTCTAGTAAAAGGCATAAAGGTTGGTGGCATGGAGATTTGCAGAGCATTGACAGTGGGTAAGTTGCTGTGTAAACAAAAGACAGCTCTATCGCCTTCTGCAACATGGGTGTCACAGCTTAATTGAATAAGCTGAAGCTAGAAGTTGACTGGCTACCATGCACAGCTGCACCAGATTTTGAGTGCTCCACTTTTAGTAAATCCCCCCCATGGTTTGGTCTGGCATGCCAAGAGCCCTTTAAGGCTTAATGGATTGGCACACCCTTTCGGGCCAAGCACTTCAGTTTTAGTAAATCAACCCCACTGAGTTTCCCCTCATTAACCTACAATGCAGAAGTTTGTTATTACAAATCTAGTTTACAACTGAAAATGAAAATTGCCAGTACAGTACAGACAGGGTTAGAATGGGTGAACATAGCAAGTATTTATTTTATGTAAATGAGAACATGTAACAAATACTGTATAAAGCAAGTTTATACAGTATATATACGGACTATATGAATAATCTACATCGCATATGAACATTTTGGAAATATGGGTTTTAGAATTATGGTCCTTAAAGGCAATTGTAAATAATAATAATAATAGGTTAATGTCTATACTTCGTTACATAACTTGGTGACACCTTAAAAATCTCTAGTTGTATGCTTTGTCTAATACTAAACGTGGAAGCATGGTATGCACATAAGAAACCTGTTTATTAGAATAAAATGGTATACATGAATACTTAAAAATGATAAATTTGAGCAGACACTGTGTTTATTGTGTTTTAAAGGTTATCTACCTGTGTTGTTGTTGCATTGTAAACTCTTGAGCCAGGGATTGCCCAACGGCTCTGTTTTGTTTGTGCTGCATTTTTTTATTTTTTTATAAAAAGCAAATAAAAAAAACAAGTACATTTACTAGGGCTGATTCCTGTTAAATAATAAGTGTATTATTTAATAATAAAATATATTATTAGATAATACATATGAATGCATCGCTAATGTAACAAAATAACAGACTATTTGTTTTTCATTAATTTGTGCAGTGATATAAAAGGTTTTAATTGATATAAAAAATTCTGAAAATTTGCCATATGTAAATACAGGGATGTACCTTTTTTGCATCATCATAGTCATAATGTAAAATCATTTTCTTCTTTCTTTAATTTTTTGTTACTAGTTGTAACAAACAAGTGTATTTATAATCCTCTTGTTTGCATTTAAATGAATTCATGCATGTGATAGAATGGAATATTTAATTTGTGTAGGTAGAGCAATTCAGTTAAATCCATAAATCAGTTCTAGAAATCAGTTATGCACAAAACCACTGGTGTTATTTCCTACCCAAAATATTATTTTAAGAATAGCTGTATTTCTTTTTACTTTTATAATGGTCAAAGTAATTTATTTTTTTGCATGTGCATGCCACATGCATATTAATAATTACATATCTCTAAGTGACTGAAATTCTGCAAAGAATAGCACTGTTTTCATTGCAGAACAAAATATGGGGTAGATTAAAAATGCTTAGATTGATGTAAAAATAAATTTTAGATATGATTATTGAGCAAAAATATGGACTGTACTCCTTACCAAACAAAAACAGCACAGTAAAATAATATCTAGCCACGTACAGTATTAAGGTTGAATAGAGACATAGAAGTCCATCCTTCCAATACTTAACATACTACTGATGCTAGGCTAACTGTCCTGTAGCTTCCTGGTATATATCTTGGACCTTTTTTGAATATTGGTACCACATTAGCTTTTTACAAATTGGTTGGTAATGTTCCAGTCAGTAAGGTGTCTTTAAAAGTTTTGAACAATGGTCTGGCTACACCATTGCTAAGATTTTTGAGGACTCTCAGGTGATTTATTTACATTTATTTACATCTTAGTCTCTGTTTTGAACACTGGTTTCTGTCAGATACTGAGGCACATTCAATACAGTGTTATTAGCAGAGAAGAATGCATTTAATACATCTGCCTTCTTCTCCCTGTCACTTGTACCCAAATTTCCAATTTCATCTTTTATGGGGCTTATATGTTCTGTCCTTACCTTTTTACTGTTGCTATATTTATATATTTTTTTAACATTTCATTGCAGAATCATTTTTTTTAATAATTTAACAAGGGGAATTAAGGGCAGAAGTTTGGAGAAAAGTAACTATGTGTCAGAATCACGTTTGTGCTCCTGCTCCTCATTCCAGCATCTGGGTGTTGGCTGTTGCATTCTCTCTGTTTGTGTCCACCTGCAAGGTGATTGATATGGTCAGTCACTAGGTATGGGCTGGGTGTTCGAGTCGAACGCATGTTCTACTCGAACATCGGCTGTTCGCCCGTTCGGCGAAGCCAGAACTTTGTGGGCCGTTCGCGCCATATTCGCGTGGCGCGAACGGCCCACAATGCACTGCGCCATCGCAGTGCATTGCTGTCTGATGATTGGCCAAGCATGCATTGTGACCCGCATGCTTGGCACATAAAAGCGCCAGCAGCGAGGAGAGCCATAATTGGCCACAGGCAGGATGCCTGTTGCCAATTATAGCTCAGGGGGTTTAGTACACGCCCCACACTATATAAGGCCGCCTGCACGGCGGCGTTGTGTAGTGTGTTGCGGTGTTCATAGAGAGAAGGATAGGCAGGGACAGTGTCTTCATTTCTTGTGATTGAACCTAGCGCAATTACAGTGGGTGTATTGTGCCTCCTGCACAGTATACACCTGAAGCTACCCCCAATCGCTGTAGTTGTTCTGTTGCTATACCACAGGCAGTTACAGTGGGTGTATTGGGCACCCAATACAATATACACCTGAAGCTACCCACAATTGCTGTAGTTGTTCGGTTGCTATACCACAGTGGGTTAAAGTGGGTGTATTGTGCCCCCTGCACAGTATATACCTGAAGCTACCCCCAATTGCTGGAGTTGTTCTGTTGCTATACCACAGGCAGTTACAGTGGGTGTATTGTGCCCCAAATACAGTATACACCTGAAGCTACCCCCAATTGCTGTAGTTGTTCTGTCGCTATACCACAGGCAGTTACAGTGGGTGTATTGTGCCCCCAATACAGTATACACCTGAAGCTACCCCTAATTGCTGGAGTTGTTCTGTTGCTATACCACAGGCAGTTACAGTGGGTGTATTGTGCC
Organism: Lithobates sylvaticus; assembly: GCA_028564925.1. NCBI lineage: Eukaryota > Metazoa > Chordata > Amphibia > Anura > Ranidae > Lithobates > Lithobates sylvaticus. The sequence goes on along the minus strand of CM053029.1, from coordinate 391,364,900 downwards.
CCCAATACAGTATACACCTGAAGCTACCCCAATTGCTGGAGTTGTTCTGTTGCTATACCACAAGCAGTTACAGTGGGTGTATTGTGCCCCCTGCACAGTATACACCTGAAGTTACCCCCAATTGCTGTAGTTGTTCTGTCGCTATACCACAGGCAGTTAAAGTGGGTGTATTGTGCCCCCAAAACAGTATACACCTGAAGCTACCCCCAATTGCTGTAGTTGTTCTGTTGCTATACCACAGGCAGTTACAGTGGGTGTATTGTGCCCCCTGCACAGTATACACCTGAAGCTACCCCCAATTGCTGGTGTTCTGATCTCCCTGCAGGCCTTTAGTATGTCTAGAAGGCCAACAAGGAGAGGCAGACAGTCACGAGGCAATAAAAGAGGGCAAGCAGGCTCTGTGTCTAGAGGCAACAGTGCTGGTCGTGGAAGCGGTGAATCGTCATCTGCACGTGGCCATGGGACACGCTTGTCCTTATTTTCGGCAGCTGGACGTGTTGAGCCACAACATGCCGAAGACTTGGTAGAGTGGATGACCAAGTCCTCCTCATCCTCCTCATCCTCTCTCACCCAGGCTCAGGGTACTGGCAAAGCAGCTGCCAACGTGTCCTCTTCCCTCATCTCAATGGCATCAGTCACTCCTTCCCTAGACCCACCATGTCCTCCTGAGGAGTCCCCCGAACTGTTTGACCATAGTGTTGGGTACATGCTCCAGGAGGATGCCCAGCGTTTTGAAGGCTCTGATGATGATACCCAGCTAGAGGAAGGCAGTAGCGTGAGCCCAGAGAGAGGGGATTCTCAAGAAGGACAGCAATCTCACAGTCATGTTCCACCAGCTGCAGCATACTGCCAGGTTTGCTCCAGTGATGAAGAGGGAGGGGATGATGAGGTCACTGACTCCACGTGGGTGCCTGATAGGAGAGAGGAGGAGGCACATCTCCAACGAGGCAGGATGCCCTCCGGGGTCCAGCTTAAGAGCAGCACACCGACTGAATCACACCACAGATCTCCGCCTGTGCAGGGCGCTGCCTCTGCGCGTTATTTCAAAAGTTCTTTGGTGTGGGCCTTTTTTGAGACGAGTGCATCAGATCGCACTGCTGCTATTTGCAACATATGTCTCAAGCGTATCTTGCATGGCCAAAACATCAGCCGCTTGGGCACCACATGTTTGACCAGACATATGTTGATCTGCCATGCAGCTCGTTGGCAAGCGTACCTTAAAGACCCACACCAAAGAACAAAGCGGACCTCTCCTTGCTCCTCATCTGCTGGGATCTCCAACCCCACTATACCTTTAGTCCTCTCTGAAAGCTGCACTGAGAGGAATGAAGGTGTAGAATTAGGTGTGTCACAGCCAAGTACTTGCGCCACTCTGCTAGCAGTACACCGACGTCCGATTGTACCAGGCAAATTTCCCTGCCCCAGCTGCTGGACCGTCGAAAGAAGCTCACTCCTAGCCATCCACATGCCCAGCAGTTGAATGCTAGCTTGGCTAAATTGCTAGCACTTCAACTGCTGCCTTTTCAGTTGGTAGACTCGGCCCCCTTCCGTGAGTTTGTGCAATGTACGGTTCCTCAGTGGCAGGTTCCCAAAAGCATCTTTTTCTCACGGAAGGCGATTCTGGCTCTCTACCGGCATGTGGAAGGCAATGTCCATGCCTAGCTGGACAGGGCGGTCAGTGGTAAGGTGCATATTACCGCTGACTCATGGTCCAGCAGCCATGGACAGGGTCGTTACCTATCTTTCACGGCGCATTGGGTGACTCTTCTGGCAGCTGGGAAGGATGCAGGACAAGGTGCAGTAGTGTTGGAGGTTGTTCCGCCACCACGCCTCCAAAATGCTACTACTGGTTGTGACACACCTCTCTCCTCCACCACCTCCTCTTCTTCTTCCTCCATGGCCTCTTTCTGTGCTTTGTCCTCGGAACCAGTGGTGCTCCGTAGGCGTTCAAGGGGCTACGCAAGTACGCAGGCAAAAAGATGCCATGCCGTCCTTGCACTGGTGTGCTCGGGGAACAGGAGCCACACTGGTGCAGAGGTTCTGCCCCACACTGGGGCAGAGGTTCTGTCAGGTGGTTGACGCCATGATAGCTTAAGCCAGGAATTATGGTTTCCGACAATGGCACCAACCTCCTCTCTGCCCTCCGACAGGGACAACTGACCCATGTGCCCTGTGCAGCTCATGTCCTTAACTTTGTGGTGCAGCGGTTCTTGGGCAGGTATCCAGGCTTACAGGATGTCCTGAGGCAGGCCAGGAAAGTCTGTGTGCAATTCTGCCAATCATATAATGCCAGTGCTCAGCTGGCTGAGCTCCAAAAGGAGTTGAACCTGCCCAAGAACCGCCTTATCTGTGACATGCCCACCAGGATGAACTCAACGTTGGCCATGCTGCAGCGGCTGCACATGCAGCAGAGGGCCATCAATGAGTACCTGTGCCACTACAGCACCAGGACAGGGTCAGGGGAGCTCGGTTTTCTTTCCCCACACCAGTGGGCCATGATCAGGGAAGCATGCACTGTCCTGTCATCATTTGAGGAGGCCACAAGGATTGTGAGCAGTGACAGTGCATGCATCATTGACACTGTACCTCTTGTCCACCAGTTGGAGCACACACTGCGTGGAATAATGGACAGGGCACTTGAGGCAGAACAGAGGCAGGAAGAGGAGGACTTCCTTGCCTCTCAAGTCCCCCTTTATCCAGACAGTGTTCCTGCTGTCCCGCCGATCACACAGGAAGAGGACGAGGAGGAGGATTGTGTCAGCATGGAGGTGGTGCCTGGCACTCAGCAGCAGCAGTCTTTTAGGGATGATTTACAGTCCCAAGAAACCTGTGGACTTGTACGTGGCTGGGAGGAGGTGGCTGCGGATCATGTCGTCCTTAGTGAACCAGAGGACTCCGGACCGAATGCCCCAGCTAACCTACGCTGCATGGCCTCCCTGATCCTGCAAAGCCTGCGGAAGGATCCTTGTATTCTTCGGATCAAGGAGAGGGATCCTTACTGGCTGGCAACTCTCCTTGATCCACAGTACAAGGGTAGGGTTGTGGACCTTATCTTGCCGTCGCAGAGGGAGCAGAGGATGAGACATCTCCGGGAGGCCTTGCAGAAAGGTCTGTGCAACGCGTTCCCAGAGACTGGGAGGTTACAAACTCCTGGTCCTGGACAATGTGTTGCTGAGGCTTCGGTCAGTCACAGAAGAAGCGGTAAAGAAGGTGGCCATCTGACCGATGCGTTCAGATAATTTTTTAGTCTGCAGCCCCAAGGTATGATCGGTTCCAGCAACCATCACCAGCATCTGATTTACATGGTGCAGGAATACCTAGGGGCAAGGTCAGACTTGGACACCTTTCCCACCGAAAATCCTCTGGGTTACTGGGTCTTAAGGATGGATCACTGGCCAGAGCTTGCACAGCATGCAATTGAGCTACTGGCCTGTCCTGCATCCAGCGTTCTTTTTCGGAACGCACATTCAGTGCTGCTGGAGGCTTTGTCACTGATCACAGGGTGCGCCTGTCCACCGACTCGGTTGATCGACTGACCTTCATAAAGATGAATCAGTCTTGGATCACCACCAGCTACCAAGCACCTGAAGCTGATGTAACCAAATAATTTTTTTTGGAAATGTCACATCCCTTCAAGACTGCCTATGCTGATGCTGAGTGACTATCCTGTTATGTTGACTGACTATCCTCTTCCTCCTCAATGATCCTGCTGATAGCTTTGAAGAACATTTTTGGTTCTGGGCACTGCCACCAGTGGCTAAGGCCCAATTTTCAGCCCCTGTTTAACAGTGGTGTGTAATTACAATTTTTGATGCAATGCTTTGCAGCAGGGCTCCTTCTTGCACTCCAACTAGAGTATCTGAGAGAGGTTGCAGTGTCGTGGCACCAGCACCAGTGCCTAAGGCCCAATTTTTCAGCCTCTGTTTAACAGGGGCACGTAATTACAATTTTTGATGCAATACTTTGCAGCAGGGCTCATTCCTGCTCTCCAACTAGAGTTTCTGTGAGATGTTGCAGTGTTGTGGCACCAGTGCCTAAGGCCCGATTTTTCTGCCCCTGTTTAACAGGGGCGTGTCATTACAATTTTTGATGCAATACTTTGCATCAGGGCTCATTCCTGCTCTCCAGCTAGAGTAACTGTGAGGACTTACAGTGTTGTGGCACCAGCACCACCACCACCACCAAAGGCCCAATTTTTCTACCACTGTTCAACAATGGCATGTAATTACAATTCTTGATATAATAGTTCACAGCAGGGCGCTCCACGCCCACCAAGAGTCACTTTGAGGGCTTACAGTGTTAACTTGTGGCAACACCAACACCTTAGGGCCAAATTTCTGCAGAGCATATAGGGCAGGCCCCTACTTTCAAACATCCAACTTACAAACGTCTCCTACTTGCAAACGGAAGGAGACAACAGGAAGTGAGATGAAAAAAGACGGCCAAAAAAATTATACAGGGGTGATAACCCTTCCCTATGATTCCAAAAAGCTTAAAAATAGTTTTTTTGACTGGAGCTACACTTTAAAAATGTACCAGTTCAAAATTGCAACAGATTATACTTAACACAACAAACCTACACAGTCCTTGTCTTGTTTGCACCGCCTCTATACTGCTGTTCTGAGTATATAGGGCCTGGGGACCCCACGCCTTTCCTTTTTTTAATTTGGGTACGGGGTTCCCCTTAATATCCGTACAAGACCCAAAGGATCTGGTAATGGGCGGGGGGGGCTACCCATGCCATTGTTCTCAATAATTTGCATCCATATTGCCGGAACCAGACATAACATTAAAACCGCAAGCAATTTTAAATGACTTTTTTTCCGTTAAATGTCATTTTGGGCAGGGACTGTTCTAAACATGGGAAACATGTGCCACTTCACAGGCATGATACTATAGACACCCCCAGGCACGATATTTAAAGGAATATTTCACTTTTTTTTTTCACTTTAAGCATCATTAAAATCAGTGCTCCCGAAAAAACTTTCGTTTTTAAAAAATGTTTTTGCATTGATCCATGTCCCCTGGGGCAGGAGCCGGGTCCCCAAACCATTTTTAGGACAATAAATTGCATATTAGCCTTTAAAATTAGCACTTTTGATTTTGAACGTTCGAGTCCCATAGACTTTAATGGGGTTCTAAAGTTAGTGCAAATTTTCGGTCCGTTCGCAGGTTCTGGTGCGAACCGAACCGGGGGGTGTTCGGCCCATCCCTATCAGTCACCTGTTATAAGCAAACCGAACACTCTATGCCTTAAGGGAAAGGGGGCTGCTATAGGTGAAGCACAGGTGAAGTAGCTAACTTTAGTGTCTGACCACCTGCGTTGGGGTAGATGTGACATTCGTGACACTATGCAAACGTTTTTTTTTCCCAACAATAAGGATCTATTTTGTTTATTTGCTTTTCTTTATTTTTTTTATTAATTTGGATTAATAGCGGTAGAAGTGTACATGGAGATTGAATTTTTAAGTGGATTATGATAGATGTAGCATCAGACCCTGGCGACCCCCACCTACTTGTGACAAATTGCTGGTCAAACCTAATCATGCTGTCACTGGTACATGACAATGCCACTCTCCGCCTCACCCTGCACAAAGATTTTTCAGCTCACAGGACCACAATCTAAGTGCCAGCAGACTTAGAGCAATCGTCACTGGGTTTAGATTGATCACACAGCCACCAGATAGGGTTTGGCCTATCAATCATTCACAATATTAGCAATAGCAAACATCTGTAAACACATGCTGTCACCACAGGCAGGTACAGTGCATCTAAAAAGTATTCACAGAGCTTCACTTTTTTCACATTTTGTTATGTTACAGCCTTATTCCAAAATTGATTAAATTCTTTATTTTCCTCAAAATTCTACAAACAATACCACTTAATGACAATGTGAGATGAGTTTGTGTGAAATCTTTGCAAATTTATAACAATAAAAAATGAAAAAATTCACATGTACATAAGTATTCCCAGCCTTTGTTCAATACTTTGTTGAAGCACCTTTGGCACCAGTTACAGTCTCAAGTCTTTTTGAGTATGATGCTATAAGCTTGGCACACCTACTTTTGGGTCGTTTCTCCCATTCTTCTTTGCAGGACCTCTCAAGCTCCATCAGGTTGGATGGGGAGTGTCGATGCACAGCCATTTTCAGATCTCTCTAGAGATGTTCAATCAGGTTTAAGTCTGGGTTCTGGCTGGGCCACTCAAAGACATTCACAGAGTTTTCCCGTAGCCACTCTTTTGCTATCTTGGCTGTGTGCTTATGGTCATTGTCCTGTTGGAAGATTAACCTTTGCCCCGGTTTGAGGTCCAGAATACTCTAGACCAGGTTTTTAGCAAGGATGTCTCTGTACATTGCTACATTCATCTTTCCCTTGATCCTGACTAGTCTCCCAGTTTCTGACGCTGAAAAACATCCCCACAGCATGATGCTGCCACCACCATGCTTCACTGTAGGGATGGTATTGGCCAGGTGATTAGCGGGGCCTGGTTTCCTCCAAACATGACGCTTGCCATTCAGGCCAAAGAGTCAATCTTTGTTTCATCAGACCAGAGAATTTAGTTTCTCATGGTCTGAGAGTCCTTCAGGTGCTCTTTGGCAAACTCCAGGCAGGCTGTCATGTGCCTTTTACTGAGGAGTGGCTTCCGTCTGGCCACTCTACTATACAGGCCTGATTGGTGGAGTGCTGCAGAGATGGTTGTTCTTCTGGAAGGTTCTCCTCTCTCCACAGAGAAATGCTGAAACTCAGTCAGAGTGACCATCAAATTCTTGGTTGCCTCCCTGACTAAGGCCCTTCTCCTCCGATCGCTCAGTTTGGCTGGGCAGCCCACTCTAGAAAGAGTCCCGGTGGTTCCAAACTTCTTCCATTTACAGATGATGAAGGCCATTGTGCTCACTGGGACCTTCAATGCTGCAGAAATGTTTCTGTAGCCTTCCCCAGATCTGTGCCTCTGTACAACCCTGTCTCAGAGGTCTACAGACAATTCCTTGGATGTCATGGCTTGGTTTATGCTCTGACATGCACTGTTAACTGTGGGACCCTATATAGAAAGGTGTGTGCCTTTCCAAATTCTGTCCAATCAACTGAATTTACCACAGGTGGCATCCAATCGAGTTGTTGAAACATCTCAAGGATGATTAATGGAAACAGAATGCACCTGAGCTTGATTTTGATTGCCATGGCAAAGGCTGTGAATACTTATTACATTTTATTTTTTCATTTTTTATTTTTAATACATTTGCAAAGATTTCAAACAAACTCCTTTCACGTTGTCTACGACTATAGACTATGCCAGTATACTTCACCCCACTTAGTTGAGGTCTTATTAAACTTGAGAGTTGTTATTTCAGTTTAGATCTTTATTTTCAAAACTCAAATGCTACTTTTTAGAATAGGATAGCTTTCATCAGCAGTGCTCTATTGTGCTAGTTGATCACTGTCTCAAATTTTGTCCACAACCTTGCTACAAATATATTTTGATACTTTCTGTACAACAAAGTACTGCATCAAATTGAAAATGTTTTAGCATGCTTTAAATGTTTGCTCTTCAAAGACACCAGTCCAGGCACTGGTATTTATCGCAAACAAAACAGTATGTGCTTCAAGGTACCGTATTTGAAATCAAATTAGTTCAATTAGAACATATAATAATTAGTCATGGAAAAAAACACTTTATAGAACAAATTTGTTTTTTAGCTTTCCTGCAAAGGCAATGGAACTTACATTTTTGAGTGTCAGCAATGCAGACAAATATTAAAATTGTACTAAATTATACTATTTACAAAGTGATGTCTATATTGTTCTTTAAAATTATTTTTAAAACAAAATCAAAGTGGATTTTGTAATCATAATAGGAGGCATTAGTGCCCTTCTGCTAGTGCTGCTAAAAAATGTATGTACATTGATGTTTTCAAAAAGAAGGGTAATCTCTAACTAGTGTAATTGTTATCAAACTGATTAAATTGTATATAATAACATAACTAAAGTTATTAAACAAAACCAGACTGTGGAAATTTCCAGGTAAGGTTTTACATCTTAATAGGATGGATTACACTAGAATTTCCCTGATTTAATTTTGTTGTCATTTTTGAATACAATCATGAACAGGGGTAAGTTTTCCATTTTTCTAATAACTTTATTTTTTTTAAACCAGGGTTGTCTTTCAATGGGTAATTTATACATTCCTTTTTTTAATGGGGTGGAGTACATTCAAAAGAGCTTGGTCCGCATTAGTGGATAAGGCATCAGATGCATTTTACACTGTGAGTTTGAGCCAAAGACTCACATAATTTTCATGTTCTCTTCCCTTTCATGCACTTTTCCTCCAAGTACAAGTTCAACTATTCAACTTTTACCTTGCCATGCTTTTTTTTTGGTATGTGGAAGTGGTATTGATGGTGGAAGCTTAGGCTTTATCCCAATTCCTAGCAAGTTATAGATGAGAAAGAAGAGATTAAAACTCTATGCATTTAAAATTTGCTGAGGAGTTAGAATAAGGATGCTATGAGAAGAAGAGCATTGCAATCAAATGGGTTGTTGCTGTGATTGCAGATCCTGTAGAAAATCAAAAGTGTAGAAAGTGAGGGGGGTGAAGACAAGGAGCACTTGGTGTTTCAGCTTGTTATTTTCTTTAATGACAAACCTAACATAGACGATGATAATAAAGTAGTGATGGGCAAGACATAGGAAAACAAGTTAGAGTGACAAGGAGTGACAAGGAGGAGGCAGGACCCTCATCTAAAATGGGTAACTTTGGTACTAGCGATTCTGCCCAAACTGCTTGTTCTCTGACATGGCTGTGTAAGTTCAGAAAATAACAATACATTGTTTCAAGAGCTCAAGTTTAGCATATTTATCTACATTGATAGATGACATAGCCAGTCCTGTGGAATGTATATACAAAGATCTTGCCACCCAAGCACACATTAAGGAATTTCAGCTGGACAACTGTTGGGAACAAACAAAAAATGATGGATTATTCCTATGGAAACAAAGGGAGACTATTTAGGGTGTTGTTACCTAAGTGACCATAGTAGTTTTGATAAAAATCACAAACATAACAAGGGTGGGTAACACAGATTACACAATACACAAAATGTAACAGCAAAAAAATTTAATACAGTAGGGAAGAACCCAGCAAATATGAATTTACAAGCTGGAGGGATCAGTAATATAAACAAGAGGTATGTGAATGAGTAAGCCAATACAAGACAACAATGTGTGCATTGTCTATTTTGCAACTGAAGAGAAAAACATAGCCAGGAATATGTGCTTGACTGCAAAGGTGAGCTTAAATGTTTCTCTTCAATTTTGTAAAGTTCAAAGAGTGCTGGTATATTATGTGTCATATTTTTCTTTCCTCAAGCCGCAATACACAATGCACCTCTTCTTGTGTTTCATTTGGAGTAAATGCTCAAAAATTATTGTTCATCATCACCTTTCTTATCCTTACCTGCTTCGGGTTCTACTTCTATGCTGTAACCCTTTGATCTCCCCTTTTTTTCTTCACAGGTTGCCACTGCAGTCCTCTTTCACTCCTCCATAAGAACATCATGAAGCTGGTGGTTGTTAGAGACCTTGCGCTCCTCCACCTTCTGTTTGAGGCCGCCACACAGATGCTCAATAGGATTTAAGTCTGGGGACATGCTTGGCAAGTCCATCACCTTTACCCTCAGCTTCTTTAGCAAGGCAGTGGTCATCTTGGAGGTGTGTTTGGGGTCGTTATCATGTTGGAATACTGCCCTGCGGCCCAGTCTCCAAAGGGAGGGGATCATGCTCTGCTTCAGTATGTCACAGTGTGACAGAGTGAGAGCGATAACACCAAATTTAACACACCCGCTGTCCATTCACACCTCAGAAATTGTAACACTAGCAATTCACATGGCACTGATAAGGGAAAATGGCTAATTTGGTCCAATTATGACATTTTCACTTAGGGGTGTACTCACTTTTGTTGCCAGCGGTTTAGACATTAATGGCTGTGTGTTGAGTTATTTTGAGGGGACGACAAATTTACACTGTTATACAAGCTGTACACTCACTGCTTTACATTGTAGCAAAGTGTAATTTCTTCAGTGTTGTCACATGAAAAGATATAATAAAATATTTACAAAAATGTGAAGGCGGTGTACTCACTTTTGTGAGATACTATAGTACTGCAATTAAGAATTACCCATATAATACAGCCCAGTGCACTAATGTTCCTGTCTGCGTATTTGTTATTGATTACAAGCTGTCAGGCTTTTTATATGGTCTGATAAAAGACAAACAATGTGGTCTGTCTGTTATTTTTTTTCTTGGTGCTCGATTCGAACCCACGTTCGAAAAGAGCACCGGGCGTACGCTCGCTCGGCGAGCCCAGAACTATTTGGGCCGTTCGCATCACATTCGTGTGATGCGAGCGGCCCCGCAATGCATTGCGGCCGGCGCAGTGCATTGCTGGCTGATGATTGGCCAAGCATGCACTGTGACCCCGCAAGCTTGGCCAATCACAGCGCCGGAAACTAGGAGAGCAATAATTGGCTACAGGCAGGACGCCTGTCGCCAATTAAAGCTCAGGGGCTTTAGTACACGCCCCACCATTGAAAAGGCCGCCACGCCGTCGGCCCCGGTCACATGTGTTCCGGCTTTAGGAGAGAGGAGTCTGCTGATTCTGTCTTTGCTTGATTGCTATTTCTTTGCTAAACCATTGCTACCTGAGTGATTCATCATTAGTGATCGTTCATTGCTGCTGATTGCACAGTTAGTGTGTTATTAGCTGCTGCTAGGGGATTAGTCTGGTGCGTGCGTACTGTTAGTACAGTATTGCAGTAGCACCAACCACAGTGCTGTTAGCACAGCATTGCACCCCTACTTCTTTCCCAACCTTCTGTCCCATCCATATACTACCTATATTGTCTTTGTGTCAGCTGCACCCATAGGACTTCTAGTGTATTAGTGGCAGCACACAGAGCTCCCATATTTTCTTCCCAGCAGCCCACATATACTACCTATTGTGTCAGCAGCACCCATAGGACTTCTAGTGTGTTAGTGGCAGCACACAGAGCTCCTATATTTTCTTCTCAGCAGCACACATATACTACCTATTGTGTCAGCAGCACCCATAGGACTTCTAGTGTGTTAGTGGCAGCACACAGAGCTCCTATATTTTCTTCTCAGCAGCACACATATACTACCTATTGTGTCAGCAGCACCCATAGGACTTCTAGTGTTTAGTGGCAGCACACAGAGCTCCTATATTTTCTTCTCAGCAGCACACATATACTTGTCAGCAGCACCCATAGGACTTCTAGTGTGTTAGTGGCAGCACACAGAGCTCCTATATTTTCTTCTCAGCAGCACACATATACTACCTATTGTGTCAGCAGCACCCATAGGACTTCTAGTGTGTTAGTGGCAGCACACAGAGCTCCTATATTTTCTTCTCAGCAGCACACATATACTACCTATTGTGTCAGCAGCACCCATAGGACTTCTAGTGTGTTAGTGGCAGCACACAGAGCTCCTATATTTTCTTCTCAGCAGCACACATATACTACCTATTGTGTCAGCAGCACCCATAGGACTTCTAGTGTGTTAGTGGCAGCACACAGAGCTCCTATATTTCTTCTCAGCAGCACACATATACTACCTATTGTGTCAGCAGCACCCATAGGACTTCTAGTGTGTTAGTGGCAGCACACAGAGCTCCTATATTTTCTTCTCAGCAGCACACATATACTACCTATTGTGTCAGCAGCACCATAGGACTTCTAGTGTGTTAGTGGCAGCACACAGAGCTCCTATATTTTCTTGACAGCAGCACACATATAGTACCTATTGTGTCAGCAGCACCCATAGGACTTCTAGTGTGTTAGTGGCAGCACACAGAGCTCCTATATTTTCTTCTCAGCAGCACACATATACTACCTATTGTGTCAGCAGCACCCATAGGACTTCTAGTGTGTTAGTGGCAGCACACAGAGCTCCTATATTTTCTTCTCAGCAGCACACATATACTACTTATTGTGTCAGCAGCACCCATAGGACTTATAGTGTGTTAGTGGCAGCACACATAGCTCCTATATTTTCGTGTCAGCAGCACACATAGTACCTATAGTGTGTTAGTGTCAGCACCCATAGGACCTACAGTGTGTTGTGAGCACACATAGGAGCTCTATTTTTTATACTATATACACTACCGACTACAATGGCTGGAAGACCGCCAAGGAGAGGCAGACCGTGCCGAGGCAAGAACACAGGGCAGGCAGGCTCTGTTTCTAGAGACAACAGTGCTGTCCGTGGACGTGGTCGTGCATCGTCATCAGCACGTGGCCATGGGACACGCTTGTCTTTGTTTTCGGCAGCTGGACATGTGGAGCCGCATCATGCCGAAGGCTTGGTAGAATGGATGACCAAGCCCTCCTCATCCTCCTCATCCTCTCTCACCCAGGCTGAGGGTACTGGCAGAGCAGCTGCCAACGCGTACTCAATGGCATCATCAGCCACCCCTTCCCTAGACCCACCATGTCCTCCTGAGGAGTCCCCCGAACTGTTTGAGCACAGTGTTGGGTACATGCTCCAGGAGGATGCCCAACGATTTGAAGGCTCGGATGATGATACCCAGCTTGAGGAAGGCAGTAGTGTGCGCGCAGAGAGAGGGGATGCTGAAGGACAGCAATCTGGCAGTACTGTTCCACCAGCTGCAGCTTGCTGCCAGGTTTGCTCTAGTGGTGAAGAGGGAGGGGATGATGAGGTCACTGACTCCACGTGGGTGCCTGAAGGGAGAGAGGAGGAGGAGGAGGAGGAGGAGGATGCAGCGTCACATGTCCAACGAGGCAGGATGCCCCCTGGAGGCCAGCTAGAGGCCAGCACAGCAACTGTATCACACCGCAGAGCTCCGCCTGTGCAGGGCGCTGCCTCTGCACGTTATCACAAAAGTCCTTTGGTGTGGGCCTTTTTTGAGACGAGTGCATCAGATCGCACCACTGCTATTTGCAATATTTGTCTCAAGCGTATCTCGCGTGGCCAAAACATCAGCCGCTTGGGCACCACAAGCATGAGCAGACATATGTCGACCTGCCATGCAGCTCGTTGGCAAGCACACATAAAAGACCCACACCAAAGAACAAAGCGGACCTCTCCTTGCTCCTCATCAGCTGGGATCTCCATCCCCACTATATCTTCAGTCCTCTCTGAAAGATGCTCTGAGAGGACTGAAGGTGTAGAATTAGGTGTGTCACAACCAAGTACTTGCAGTACACCGACGTCCGATTGTAGCAGGCAAATTTCCCTGCCCCAGCTGCTGGACCGTCGAAAGAAGTTTACTTCCAGCCATCCACATGCCCAGCGGTTGAATGCTAGCTTGGCTAAATTGCTAGCACTTCAACTGCTGCCTTTTCAGTTGGTAGACTCGGCCCCCTTCCGTGAGTTTGTTCAATGTGCGGTTCCTCAGTGGCAGGTTCCCAAACGCCACTTTTTCTCACGGAAGGCGATTCCGTCTCTCTACCGGCATGTGGAAGGCAATGTCCATGCCTCGCTGGACAGGGCGGTCAGCGGTAAGGTGCATATTACCGCTGACTCATGGTCCAGCAGGCATGGACAGGGACGTTATCTTTCTTTCACGGCCCATTGGGTCACTCTATTGGCAGCTGGGAGGGATGCAGGACAAGGTGCAGTAGTGTTGGAGGTTGTTCCGCCACCACGCCTCCAAAATGCTACTACTGGTTGTGACACACCTCTCTCCTCCACCCCCTCCTCTTCTTCTTCCTCCAGTGCTCTGTCCTCGGAACCAGCGGTGCTCTGTAGGTGTACGAGGGGCTACGCGAGTACGCAGGCAAAAAGATGCCATGCCGTGCTTGCACTGGTGTGTTTGGGGGACAGGAACCACACTGGGGCAGAGGTTCTGGCAGCTCTGCAGGGGCAGGCCGAGAGGTGGTTGACGCCACGCCAGCTTAAGCCAGGAATGGTCGTTTCTGACAATGGCACCAACCTCCTCTCCACCCTGCGACAGGGGCAGCTCACCCATGTGTCCTGTATGGCTCACATCCTCAACCTGGTGGTGCAGCGGTTCTTGGGCAGGTACCCAGGCTTACAGGATGTCCTGAGGCAGGCCAGGAAAGTCTGTGTGCATTTCCGCCGATCTTATAATGCCAGTGCTCGGCTGACTGAGCTGCAAAAGGAGCTGAACCTGCCCAAGAACCGCCTAATATGTGACATGCCCACCAGGTGGAACTCAACGTTGGCCATGCTGCAGCGACTGCACACGCAGCAGAGGGCCATCAATGAGTACCTTTGCGACTACGGCACCAGGACAGGGTCAGGGGAGCTTGGCTTTTTTTCCCCACGCCAGTGGAGCATGATCAGGGATGCATGCACTGTCCTCTCACCATTTGAGGAGGCCACGAGGATGGTGAGCAGTGACAGTGCATGCATCAGTGACACTGTACCTCTTGTCCACCTGTTGGAGCATACGCTGCGTGGGATAATGGACAGGGCACTTGAGGCAGAACAGAGGCAGGAAGAGGAGGACTTCCTTGCCTCTCAAGGCCCCCTTTATCCAGACAGTGTTCCTTCTGTCCCACCCATCACACAAGAAGAGGATGAGGAGGAGGAGGATTGTGTGAGCATAGAGGTGGAGCCTGGCACTCAGCATCAGCAGCAGCAGCAGTCTTTTAGGGATGATGTACAGTCCCAACAAACCAGTGGACTTGTACGTGGCTGGGAGGAGGTGGCTGGCGATCATGTCATCCTCAGTGACCCAGAAGACTCCGGACCGAATGCCTCAGCTAACCTACGTAGCATGGCCTCCCTGATCCTGCAAAGCCTGCGGAAGGATCCTCGTGTTCTTCGGATCAAGGAGAGTGACGATTACTGGCTGGCCACTCTCCTTGATCCACGGTACAAGGGTAAGGTTGCGGGCCTTATTTTGCCGTCGCAGAGGGAGCAGAGGATGAGACATCTCAGGGAGGCCTTGCAGAAAGGTCTGTGCAACGCGTTCCTAGAAACTGGGAGGTTACAAACTCCTGGTCCTGGACGACGAGTTGCTGAGGCTTCGGTCAGTAGCAGAAGGAGCGGTGGGGAAGGTGGACGTCTGACCGATGCGTTCAGACAATTTTTTAGTCCGCAGCCCCAAGGTATGATCGGTTCCAGCAACCATCGCCAGCGTCTGATATACATGGTGCAGGAATACCTAGGGGCAAGGTCAGACTTGGACACCTTTCCCACCGAAAATCCTCTGGCTTACTGGGTCCTGAGGATGGATCACTGGCCAGAGCTTGCACAGTATGCAATTGAGCTACTGGCCTGTCCTGCATCCAGCGTTCTTTCTGTACGCACATTCAGTGCTGCTGGAGGATTTGTCACCGATCATAGGGTGCGCCTGTCCACCGACTCGGTTGATCGACTGACCTTCATAAAAATGAATCAGTCTTGGATCACCACCAGCTACCAGGCACCTGAAGCGGATATAACTGAATAATTTATAATGTCACATCCCTTCAAGACTGCCTATGCTGATGCTGAGTGACTGTCCTGTTATGTTCACTGACTATCCTCTTCCTCCTCCTCAATGATCCATGCCACCACACCAGTGCCTAAGGCACAATTTTTCAGCCCCTGTATAACAGGGGCGTGTACTTACAATTTTTTTTAAAAAATGCTTCGCAACAGGTGTGACTGCTGTGCTCCAAGTACAGTATCTGTGAGGGGTTGCAGTGTTGTGGCACCAGCACCAGTGCCTAAGGCACAATTTTTCAGCCCCTGTTGGGGCGTGTAATTACAATTTTTAGGCAATGCTTTGCAACAGGTCTCATTGCTGTGCTCAGAGTACAGTATCTGTGAGGGGTTGCAGTGTTGTGGCACCAGCACCAATGCCTAAGGCACAATTTTTCAGCCCCTGTATAACAGGGGCGTGTGATTACAATTTTTTTTAAAAATGCTTCGCAACAGGTGTGACTGCTGTGCTCCAAGTACAGTATCTGTGAGGGGTTGCAGTGTTGTGGCACCAGCACCAGTGCCTAAGGCACAATTTTTCAGCCCCTGTTGGGGCGTGTAATTACAATTTTTAGGCAATGCTTGCAACAGGTCTCATTGCTGTGCTCAAGTACAGTATCTGTGAGGGGTTGCAGTGTTGTGGCACCAGCACCAATGCCTAAGGCACAATTTTTCAGCCCCTGTTCAACAGGTGCGTGCAATTACAAATCTTGATCTAATAGTTCACAGCAGGGCCCATTCCTGCGCCCACCAAGAGTAACTGTGAGGGCTTACAGTCTTGTGGCAACACCGTCCACCACCACCACCACCAAGGCCCAATTTTTCTGCCCTGTTCAACAGGTGCATGCAATTACAAATCTTGATCTAATAACTCACAGCAGGGCCCATTCCTGCACCCACCAAGAGTAACTGTGAGGGCTTACAGTCTTGTGGCAACACCGTCCACCACCACCACCACCAAAGGCCCAATTTTTCTGCCCTGTTCAACAGGTGCATGCAATTACAAATCTTGATCTAATAACTCACAGCAGGGCCCATTCCTGCACCCACCAAGAGTAACTGTGAGGGCTTACAGTCTGTGGCAACACCGTCCACCACCACCACCACCACCAAAGGCCCAATTTTTCTGCCCGGTTCAACAGGTGCATGCCAGTACAAATATTGATCTATTAACTCACAGCAGGGCTCATTCCTGTGCCCACCAAGAGTAACTGTGAGGGCTTACAGTCTTGTGGCTACACCAACATCTAATAGGGCCAATTTCTGCAGAGTATATACGGCAGGCCCCTACTTTCAAACATCCAACTTACAAACGACTCCTACTTGCAAACGGAAAGAGAAAACAGGAAGTGAGAGGAAATCTACCCCTAGGAAGGGAAATTCTATCCTGTTAGATTTAATTTGGGAAAAAGGTATCTCCTCTCTACTGATGCTTTATCACCAATCCTTGTTTCAATTAAAACCCCACTTTTCCAAAAACATTTGTCATTGGGACGGAAAGTGAGGTGAAATGTTCTGAACAGATGTGCAAAGACAGCAAATGTTACAGGGGTGATAACCCCTCCCTATGTTCTCCCAAAAGCTTAAAAATAGATTTTTTTGGGATGGAGCTACACTTCATAATGTACCTGTTCAGATTCTACTTAAGAACAAACCTACAATCCGTGTCTTGTTTGCACCACCTATATACTGCTGTTCAGAGTATATAGGGTTGTAGGTATAGGGTTTTATTTTGGGTGCGGGGTCCCCCTTAATATCCATACAAGACCCAAAGGGGCTGGGGTGGGGGGGGGGGGGGATGGGGTAGCCATGCCATTTTTCTCAAGGATTTTCAGCCATATGGCGGCCAGGACAAGACATGACATTAAAGCCGCAAGTGGTTTTAAATGGCTTCTTTTTTTCCTTTACAAATGTCCTTTTGTGCAGGGACAGTTCTAAACACGGGAAACACATGCCACTTCACAGGCATACTTTAGACACCCCCCAGGTACCATATTTAAAGGAAAATTTCACTTTTTTTTCCACTTTATGCATCATTAAAATGACTGCTCCCGAAAAAACTTTAGTTTTTAAAAGTTCTTTTTGCATTGATATATGTCCCCTGGGGCAGGACCCGGGTCCCCAAACCTGTTTTATGACATTAACATGCATATTGGCCATTGTAATTAGCAATTTTGATTTCGAACGTTCGCGTCCATTATAATGAATAGGGTTCGAAAATTCGCGCAAACTTTCGGTCCGTTCGAAGGTTCTGGTGCGAACCGAACCCGGGGGTGTTCGGCTCATCCTAAAAGGAAAAAAAAATAAAAGGAAAAGAAATACGAGAGGGGGAAAAAGGAAGAAGGGTAGGAGGATGGACCAATCTGTTTACTTTTTAAGTCACTAGTAGAAGAGTGTCAATTTTGTAACTAAGGAAAAATTGTAATCACATTTACAGTACTTTTTAGGTTCTCTTCATAAATACTGTATGTTGCTGCCTTTGGGATAATTGACATTTTTTAATTGTGTGTGTGTTTCTGATCTTCAATATGCATAATAAGCCACAAAAAGAGAGTTTAGCCTGTCGATACAATTTAAAACACCCTTTTTATGTTCTCTACTCTACGTCTGATTTGCCTTATGATTTATAGGAAAATGTATAGTTTTTTTAAAGTTTACATTTTTTAATTGAAGTTATATTTTTTACATCTTCTATAAAATAATTAAATAAACATGCAATAAATAGTGTATTAATGATGCTAGCATCACAGCACTTGGGTCTTCTATAGATAATTCACACTTTCTATAGAGAGCCTCTCTCTAACAGAAAATGTATATAGCCCATTTGAATAAAGCAGTTGGGGAACAGGGTGTGGTAACTCACGTTTATGACTCATGCATTGCTGCCCCATAAAGAATGAGTAAGGACATCTGGTTACAAAGGATGGGGAGATGGCAAAGGTATTGAATTTATTCTTCTCCTCAATCTTCACGAGGGGGACTTCAAAAACCAAAACTGCAGTGTTTGTCCTCATGACACATCACAGGAAGCACCCTCATGGCTAACAGAGGACAGAATTAGAAATAGACTTGGGAAACTTAACATTAATAAATCACCGGGACCAGATGGCTTGCACCCGAGGTTACTTAGGGAAATCATTCAAGTGATTGCCAGACCATTGTTCCTAATTTTAAAGCCAATATAGCACCAATATTTAAAAAAGGGACAAATGATATCCCTGGGAATTACAGACCAGTTAGCCTAACATCAATAGTATGCAAGCTCTTGGAGGGGACGATGAGGGACTATATACAAGATTTCAGTAATGAAAACTGTATCATTAGCAGTAATCAGCATGGATTCATGAAGAATCGTTCTTGCCAAACCAATCTATTAACCTTCTATGAGGAGGTGAGCTGCCATTTCGATAAAGGAAGACCCACAGTTGTGGTGTATCTGGATTTTGCAAAAGCATTTGACACAGTTCCCCATAAACGTTTACTGTACAAAGTACAGTGTCATGGACCATAGGGTGAGTACATGGATTGAAAACTGGCTACAAGGTTGAGTTCAGAGGGTGGTGATAAATGGGGAACACTCGGAATGGTCAGGGGTGGGAAGTGGGGTCCCCAGGGTTCTGTGCTGGGACCAATCCTATTTAATTTGTTCATAAACGACCTGGAGGATGGGGTAAACAGCTCAATCTCTGTATTTGTGGGCAATAACTTCTCCACAGGATATGGAAACCTTGCAAGAATAACTGAACAAATTGATGGGGTGGGCAACTACATGGCAAATGAGGTTTAATGTAGAAAAATGTAAAATAATGCATTTGGGTGGCAAAAATATGAATACAATCTACTCACTAGGGGGTGAACCTCTGGGGGAATCTAGGATGGAAAAGGACCTGGGGGTCCTAGTAGATAATAGACTCAGCAAGCTGCTGCAAACAGAATATTGGCATGCATTAAAATGGGGATTAACTCCAGGGATAAAGCGATAATTCTCCTACTCTACAAGACTTTGGTCTAGCCTCACCTGGAGTATGCTGTCCAGTACTGGGCACCAGTCCTCAGGAAGGATATACTGGCAATTAGACATGTGCGATTAGTTTCGTACGAATTCGTAATTCGTACGAATTTTTCAAAATTCGTACGAATTTACGAATCCGTAGTACGAATTTTTTTTAATACGAATTCCGTACTGAATACGAAATTCCGTTTACGAATTTCGTTGCCGAATGATTCGAATGCATTCGAATGGATTCGAATGGATTCGAATGGATTCGAATGAATTCGAATGACAAAGTGTCATTTTTGCAGGAAAAATTCCGTTTACGAATTTGAGCTCCAAATTATTCGAATCCAACTACCAATATCGAATTTCAACTAATTTGAACGAAATTATTATAGCAGATATAACGAATGAATTCGAATGACAAAGTGTCATTTTTGCAGAAAAAAAAAAGCGTAGGGGTCCCCCCAAATTCAATAACCAGGCCCTTCAGGTCTGGTATGGATATTAAGGGGGACCCCAGCCAAAAAAAAAATGGCGTGGGGTCCCCCCCAAATATCCATACCAGACCCTTCAGGTCTGGGATGGATTTTAAGGGGAACCCCGGCCAAAAAAAAAATAAAAAATGGCGTGGGGTCCCCCTCAAAATCCATACCAGACCCTTTATCCGAGCACGCAACCTGGCAGGCCGCAGGAAAGGAGGGGGGACGAGAGCGGCCCCCCCTCCCGCCTGAACCGTACCAGGTCACATGCCCTCAACATTGGGAGGATGCTTTGGGGGTCTGAGACCCCCAAAGCACCTTGTCCCCATGTTGATGAGGACAAGGGCCTCTTCCCCACAACCCTGGCCGGTGGTTGTGGGGGTCTGCGGGCGGGGGGCTTATCGGAATCTGGAAACCCCCTTTAACAAGGGGACCCCCAGATCCCGCCCCCCCCCCCTGTGTGAAATGGTAAGGGGGTACCACCATTTCACCAAAAAAGGTGACAAAAATGGTAAAAATGACAGGAGACGGTCTTTGACAATTCCTTTATTAAAATCTTCTTTCTTTTGCTCTTCCTTTCTTCATCTTCTCCTTCCGTCATCTTCTTCCATCTTCTTCTTCCTTCGATTCGCTTCTTCTTCCTCCGGTCTTCTCGTCCTTCTCGTCCGGCGTCGTCCTTCTCGTCCTTCTCGTCCGGCATCGGTGTCTCTTCTCGCATGCCGCTCCTCGCAATGGGAGGCTCCCGCTCTGTGAGGCTCCGCTCCGCTGACAGGTCTTTTATAACGAAGGCACCTGGTAACCCCACCCCCTCTGACGCACGGGGACGTCATGTGGAATTCCCTATGGCTTTCCCCATGACGTCAGAGGGGGGGCGGGGTCACCAGGTGCCTTCATTATAAAAGACCTGTCAGCCGGAGCGAAGCCTCACAGAGCAGAAGCCTCCCATTGCGAGGAGCGGCCTGCGAGAAGAGACGCCGATGCCGGACGAGAAGGACGAGAAGGACGAGAAGACCGGAGGAAGAAGAAGCGAATCGAAGGAAGAAGAAGATGGAAGAAGATGGAAGAAGATGACGGAAGGAGAAGATGAAGAAAGGAAGAGCAGAAGAAAGAAGAAAGAAGATTTAATAAAGGAATTGTCAAAGACCGTCTCCTGTCATTTTTACCATTTTTGTCACCTTTTTGGGGGAAATGGTAGGGGTACTTTTGTACCCCCTTAACATTTCACACAGGGGGGGGCCGGGATCTGGGGGTCCCCTTGTTAAAGGGGGCTTCCAGATTCCGATAAGCCCCCCCCGCCCGCAGACCCCCACAACCACCGGCCAGGGTTGTGGGGAAGAGGCCCTTGTCCTCATAACATGGGGACAAGGTGCTTTAGGGGTCTCAGACCCCCAAAGCATCCTCCCAATGTTGAGGGCATGTGGCCTGGTACGGTTCAGGCGGGAGGGGGGGCGCTCTCGTCCCCCCTCTTTTCCTGCGGCCTGCCAGGTTGTGTGCTCGGATAAAGGGTCTGGTATGGATTTTGAGGGGGACACCACGCCATTTTTTTTTTTTTTTTTGGCCGGGGTTCCCCTTAAAATCCATCCCAGACCTGAAGGGCCTGGTTATTGAATTTGGGGGGACCCCTACGCTTTTTTTTTTATATATCAATGAATGACTGTTCTCTGTGTTATGGAGCCGACAATTCATTTGCCGGCAATAGCCGCAAGTGATTTTAAATAGCTTTTTTTCCTGCAAAAATGACACTTTGTGCAGGAACAGTTCTCTATATTAGATATACTGAATCTCGAATTCATTCGAAGCATTCAAAGCATTCGTTATATCCGCTATTATAATTTCTTTCATATTAGTTGAAATTCGATATTTGTAGTTGGATTTACTAACGATTCGTAACTATTCGTAACGATTCGTAACGATTCGTAACTTGAAATTGAAATTCGATATTTGTAGTTGGATTCGAATTGTTCTCTGTGTTATGAGAACCAACAATTCATTAGCCGCGTTAACGATTCGTAACGATTCGTAACGATTCGTAACTTTACTAACGATTCGGAAAAAAAATTACGATTCGTCCGAATTTCGTATTTCGTACGAATTCGAACAGAATTTCGTACACGAATTACGAATTACGAATTTTTTTATATACGAAACGGGACGAAACAAAACAAATTTTTTTGACAGTTCCCATGTCTACTGGCAATTGAGCGAGTACAAAGAAGGGCAACAAAGCTAATAAAGGGTCTGAAGGATATTAATTTTGAAGAAAGGTTGTGAGCACTGAACTTATTCAGATGCTTGAGAGGGGATATGATTTCAATTTACAAAAACCATACTGGTGACCCCACAATAGGGACAAAACTTTTTCGCAGAAGGGAGTTTAATAAGACACGTGACCACTCACTTAGAAGAAAAGAGGTTTAACCTTAAACTGCGTAGAGAGTTCTTTACTGTAAGAGCGGCAAGGATGTGGAATTCCCTTCCACACGCAGTGGTTTCAGCGGGGGGGCATCGATAGTTTCAAAAAAACGATTAGATAAGCACCTGAACGAGCTCAACATACAGGGATATACAATTTAATACTGACATATAATCACACACATAGGTTGGACTTGATGGACGTGTGTCTTTTTTCAACTTCACCTACTATGTAACCATGTATATGTGTGTGTAAATTTGAGTTTAAACTCTTTGGCAGGCCATACACAGTTGGAATCTTAGCTGGTTCAATAGGAACCGGTCGAGATTCGAACTGTGCATGGACAGGCTAAATGTACCAAGCTGATCGATTGATCAACTTGGGAACAACCAGCATGCCAGGTTTTATTTGCGATTATTGCTAGCGGCTGACTGGGAGAAGAAAATGGCACAGCAGGAGGGATTCCTACATCAACATTAAATGTGATAGTTGTGCGCTGCCACCTGGTGGTATGTGAATATATGTTGAATAACACAGGTCAAACACGCTCAGAACTCAGAGTGATTCTCATCAGCAAATGGCTCCCCATTAATCTCTTGTGGCTCCTATAAAGACCATGCAGGGGTCAAACACTCTCTTCACACTGTATACTTCTCGTTTAATAATGGCTCCGTAATGTTCACCAGCAAGTGTGGCATATAGTAATCACCGCCATGATCTACCTCTACGCGTTATGCCCCCTTCCTCGTGGCTTCATCTGGAGGAAAAACTCAACACTGTCTGTATATATGAACTATTTCACATGATTAAATAATCACCTGAAATAGTTCATGATTAGCTAACTGAGAATAATCTTTGAAAATAATTATTTGTAATAAATGTGTTAAACAGTATACATTCCCTGTATCCTTCAATGTTTTTGTTATAGTTTTGCAAATAGAACAGCATCAGTCCAAGAGTTGAAAAGCACAAATGTGGATAATCTTAACACACAACAATCAAGAGTTCAAATAGTTGGTTCACACATCCGATTTAAGGCACAACCTAGCCTTCAAACAATGTATACAATTTTTTTAAAATTGAATAGCAATGAAGGAAATACATCACTTAGCATAAAAACAAATCACATGTAATCAGAGAAAGAATTT
The DNA here is from genome assembly GCA_028564925.1 of Lithobates sylvaticus. Classification (NCBI taxonomy): domain Eukaryota; kingdom Metazoa; phylum Chordata; class Amphibia; order Anura; family Ranidae; genus Lithobates; species Lithobates sylvaticus. The sequence continues at coordinate 391,341,390 of CM053029.1, read as the reverse complement.
GCAACCAACTCTGCAGGTAAATGTTGAATTATTAAAAAGTATCCCTAACCCAAAACTAAGGTACAGGACATTCTTTACAGCTTATTGGCATCTCCCAGAGGCAGGTATGGAACTACTCAGCGATCCTACATGAAACCAAGTACCTTTGTAACATAAGTTTATTATTTGCTTCCACAAATATATAATAACTGATATCATCGAGACAGTTGCCACCTTGATTTGCCAATCCAGAATATCAAGCTGCATTTCTACAGTAAATCAGTTTCATAATCAGTCTCATATAAGGCAATTTCAAAAGGGTCATATGCTATTATACGATGTATAGCTGTAATGTAATGTGACCCCTAACACTGGAAGTATTTTTACACAAGACCTCAAATTGAGTACATCCTGGATCCAAATTATAATCTGATATACTGTATATGCTTAATTTAAAAGGATTGGATTTGGTTGGCTTGAAAGTGCAAAATCCCTTCAATTAAAAAAGGCAAAAATTGTTTGAAACCTCGTATTAAGCCATCATTGGAAAGAGAGACTGGGGCTGAAGCCCTGGTGGATGAATTGGGTTGTTAAACAACAGAGCTCATGCAATGAACCCAATTGACATGAAACCTTCAATTACCCCTACAACTACTGTAACCTCTAAAATCTCTATTTCTGATTTATTAATTCACAAAATATGATATGGGTTAAATAAGAGTTCTACTGACCAGGAGGAAAGGCTTTGAATATAATAACATTTATTATATGTAGTTAAAAGTCACGCTAATACACAAATCCCTAGCACATCAAGGCAGAAAATGCTAGGTTGAAATAAAATATATATATATATACGAAGGAATATAGATTATATTCCTTCAGACCGTGAGGTAAAAGCATGTTTAGTTACAAGTAGTTAAAACTCAAGCTAATACACAAATCCCTAGCACATCAAGGCAGAAAATGCTAGGTTGAAATAAAATATATATATGAAGGAATATAGATTATATCCCTTCAGACCTTGATCTACAAACATGTTTAGTTACAAGTAGTTAAAACTCAAGCTAATACACATTTATTGATAGGGTTACATAATATATATACAAATTACACACCAGACAGAATTTACAACACAATGTACAGTGTAGGTCCCCTGGATTACATGATATTTACATATTACTCACAGAACCATATTTACAATACAATATATAAGGTGCAAGTATAGAGTTATATTACCTGTTCAGTTCAGCCCATGATGACTGCTGTGTGTTTCCCCACCAGAAAAAAGGAATCGTTAGCTTTCTCACAAAGCATTATATCCCCCCCCCTACTTCCTGTAGTGTGGCTAATATAATTCTCCCTAATTGGTCACCTAGTACATGTCTATTGGGCACAGCCTGATTGGATGAATCAAAGAAGGCTGTTGTTTACTACCCAGGTGAGATGTTATCAGGGAAAACAAAAGGCCAAGCTTTGAAGTTGAACTAATTACAGTAACACCAACACAACCCTCAATACTTTAAATATATATATTTCCCTCTAACTGAAATATATTTCTAATTACAATATTGTACAGATATTAATGTAGATTTCACATAAGCGCATAAGGCAACAGATGGCCCCTTGTGGCCAGTTGAGTATATGAGACTCGGCCACACATAGAATAATGGTTTATGTGCAATCTTCTTTAATATTTGGAACTTTTCAGCTTTGCCCTCTGAAATGAAATAACTTCTTTGAGAATAAACAAAACTTTTAAACTCTCCATCTCTACAGTTCACATTTCTGGATCCCAGTATCGGTAGTCATCACTTGTTCTGGATGTAATAAGTCCATAATAATAACAGAAAAATCATATGATAAATAAAGAGAAAAAATTAAAAACACACCCCAAAAAAAAAAAAAAATGAAGGGGGAAAAAAAAAAAAATAATAATAATAAAAACATGAGGATCCTTGTTCTCAACTGTCCAATAATAATAGTGCGAAAGTCCATAATGTCAATCTGGTCATGTTGCCCTTGCTTCTGGGACAGCCTTCCATGGTGATTCCAGTTGGATACAGCATACAGTAATGGCCTTTGCAACAGTTATCCAGGCTTTCTAAGATTATACTTTATTAATGTGGACAGAGGTAGAGAAAGAGATACACAAGTACATTTGGGACATATGTATTCAACTGAATGCTTGTCTGGTAAGTCTGAGCAGTAAGGACCTTTTAATTGCCCTAGATATACTGCAACATAAAGTGAGACCCTTTTCCCAGTGACATGTGTAACAATTTTAGGTTTAGGTTATTAGGTTTACGTCCTTAAGCCAGGTTTCTGATTTCACCCCTCATCTTTCTTCCTCCATTGTCATATGCCTGCAAGTAACTCTGCTCCACCTTCTGCTGAATACCACTGTGTGTGTGTGTGTGTGACACTTTAAGTGTCCAGGGGGATTTTGTTGCCATCGCAACTCACCACTAGCTCCTTTTACTGGAGCTATGTTCAGTGCTGGTGCCAAACCTTTGGGCATATAGCTCCGTCCTTGGCTACCATGGGTAGCTACTGTACCGTCCTGCCTTTAGCAGGCTACAGAAGAGGTCACCACTATGAGAGATCTATGTGCAGATTAGGCAGTGTCATCTACGCAGACAAAAATAACTTGATTTCAGAATATGGATAAGTGTGATGTCACCAGTCACTAGTGGCTTCAGGAACAATCAAACTAAAATACTTTTAAGTACAATTGTACTATACTCCCTGCTATTTGCCAATCACTATGAGTCTCACCAGTTCCAGTATATCTATATTATATTCACGCCATGCTCTTTGACTTATTCTGGCACACAAAGGAAAACCTGACCAACAAAAACAATATCAATGACCACATCTGATGACTGCCCAAATGTTAGAACTGTAGAGAGGATTGTATGTCACATTTACACAGAAAATAGTCACATGACTGTTGTTAAACCCTAATATTACTAGTGTCATGATAAATAGCTACCATGACCTAAATTCATATAAAACGATTATCCCATGTCATAAGAGAAAACTAACACCTGTTGGGACTTGGCCCATCCCCAAAATGCTACAGGGAAGCCTTAATATTCTATATCAACATTTCTAATCGCTTTAAATGTTCTCCATGTAGTGTTCCCCATACTCACTCCCCTCTTTTTTTTTTTTTTATTTGACCATAGTCACGCAAAACTGAAGAATCACCAATAAAAAAAAAAAAAAAAATAATAAGGTGATATAGGAAAGAAATAAAAAAAAAAAACCAACAACAAAAAAAAAAAAAAAAATCCTTTCCCTTAAGAGAAAAAGAAAAAAGAAAATCAAACAAAAAAAAAAAAATAGATTAAAAAAAAAATTAAAAATTACGATTAAAATAATAAAAAAAATAATAGAATTAAAATTAAAATAAAAAAAAAAAAAAAAAATAAAACAAAATAATAAAACCATACAGATTGAATGCTGGCCCAAACTTTGACTTTGTTGAAGCGGCTTAAATCTGTGTCTTGTTGACCCAAAAAGAAAAACATTTGAAAAACTGCCTTTAGCATTGTAGGTATACTAAAGGCAACCCCCTCTCCCGGTTGTGATTAACATATTAATTGACTCTCAGTGCAAACCCATTTGCAAGTCAAAAAGGCCACAAAAAGTTGTTTTTCTAGAGGGTAGGGCGTCTGTTTATTGAAACAGACTGCCCCAAACCAGTGTTTAGAATTTACCTAGGCCTGTAATTAATAATATTTAAGGCTTCTCCTAAGAACATACACAAAAAAAAAAAATGATGTTCTTTAAGGTCCTTATTTGTATTTGGGTACACATCTGGGTCCAATCATCCGTCCTTGTTTGTGCATTTATCCTGTAATACAAAACTTAAAAATCATTAATAACATCTCACTGTACCTCTCTGAGAGGTTCATACTGGCCTAACTAGTAGTGGATGCTTGGAACCGCCTTCCAGCAGAGGTAATGAATCCATCAACCGTAAGTAAAGTCAAAAATGTACAGGACCCACCCCCTATCTAAACTCTGATAGCCAAAAATTATAGGAAAACTCTGTAGGGTTTATAAATACTTACCTTCTAAGAATACAAAATGTAGACCTATAATCTTCACATGAGTGAATTTGGAAGGGAAAACAACACGCAACACAAGACCTACTGAATGCCTAAGATGCCACAATGTGCAAAGTAATGTAGCATGTAGTTTCAAGTGTCAGAGTGAATGAACTTTCACTCTAAGCCCCCAGAAAGGACATACAAAAAAAATAATTCATATCTGTGCACAGGTTATTTATTTGCGAATACATTTAAACTTGTAAAACCAAAAGTTATAAATTTAAACTGGTACCAGTATTGAGCTCATTGTAAACGGAAAAAAAACAAAACAAATATTTATAAAATAATCATAAACAGTACAACGCATGCGCATTAGTGTGATCACACTTATTGATGGCCATAAAACAATATTGGGTGCACCCCTTATCAAAAAAAAAACAAATCTTAGTTTATACATGTACTGTTCCTACTCATGCATTCCATCGCTCACCCATACACATTCATTTCAAATGCATCCCATACATTCTGTATAAGGCTTTGGTAATTGCAAATGAATTGCTAGGCGTTTCCAACCTCTGGGAGAATACAAAGTAAAGAAGAGAAAGAGGAAAAAAAAACAATGGGCCTTTATACCTTACCCTTTTGTTAGGGGCGTATTTTGCATCTGTACAGCTAAATGATATGCACATATCATTTCTGGAATTCACTTAACCTGAAAACAAATAACTTTATAGACAACAGTTGTTAATCTCTTCCCAAATTTTTTCTAACCTATTTTAAAGCAAACAATACATAATTTATTTTAATAGATTGGAATGTATAGCGTTTTATCTTTTGTAAAGTAATAAGGTATCCCTTAACAACTGGTGTGGTTTTAGGTTTATTGACCACCTTTCCTGTCTTCCTAAGAGATCTAGGGATATTTACCCCCGAGCTCTCACCTTTCAAGGAGTTGTTAAAATTAACACCTACTCCAGACGGAATGATTGCATTACAATCTATGGTATGTGTAGATTGCCCACACCGCCCTGTGCTAGAAGATGCCTTATTCTGGTCACTAAGACTTCTCACACCTATGTGTGCCTTATTTTTTATTATTAATTTTGCCAATTTTGGGGAACTTGTCTTGCTCCTAATTCTGTGACCATGGTGCATTCTCGATTTTCTTGTGGCTCTGCGATTTCTCCCATCGCCACAGGAAAAGTAGAATTAGGATCCATATCCTCCTTTCCCCCATACTTTTCATATACGTTATTGTCCCCAATTTCATAGGCACAAGTAGATGCCGTAGCATTAAACATTTAAGAATTGAAATTGTTTGTAGCAACTGTGACATTGTTGTGTTTAAGAGTAAAAGTTGCTATGGACTTCTAGACGGGACATGGCTGCCATTACCAACAAATAATATGCACAATTTGTAAGCTAGTTAAAGCTTAAGTTAAATGTTGAAAACCACAAACAGCTCCGCGCTTAGGGACAAGTAATCCAGGTATGCAGCCTTTCCAGAAAAAAAACAAATTACCCCTAAGAGGCAAATTTAAATGATTGGTACAAAATAGGGAAAATTGGCGCTTCCTGTGAGTCCAGGATATTAGAATGTACTTGACTAGACCATACGATAATAAAGAGAGAGGGGTGGAGGTAGACACCTAATTGCTGGCGGTACTACCATATACCTATCCCCCCTCCTAGACAGTGTATTATAAACCCAGAGCCTATACTGAGATAATAAAATGAGTGTAAGGGAGGGCAAACCCTCGGGGTATAAGCATCCATCCCTAATTTGCCAGTCTCCAATATCCACTGATAGATATGTGCAAATATGTATGCCATAAAAAAAAAAAAAAAAAAAAAAAAAAATGTGCACGGGGTGAGAGAGAGTGTACCCTAGGGCGGCTATCCAAATAACCTATATCCTCTACCCACCCGTCAATAGTTTAAGTTAAATGTTGCCCTGTACTATACAGTCCTTTTTAGATTACTGTAACGAAGTTGGGAAAACGAACATTAAAATCGAATAAAATCCTGAAAATACAGTAAAGTGGAGTGGAAAGGAAAAAAAAAATAAAAAAAAATAAATAAACTATCTATATATACCTATATACATATATAGATATATAGCTGTATATTTTCAGCTTTCAATAAAACAATCCTTTAGATTACTGTAGACACTCCAAATCCACTCACAATAGTCTGTATTTTACCTTATTTGAGCCTACACCCCCCAACACAATAGGAACAATAGTAGGGCCACAAGTATCAAATAGGGTGAATAACCCTCTTGGTTTACAATAGAAAGGTAAACACATCCGTGTTTACACCAAAGTTCACCCATTCAGTTTAGACAAAAAAAAAATAAAATAAAAAAAAAAAAAAATCTAGCACAAACTCATCCTAAAAAAAAAAGTCAGGGTATAATACAGTATGCTAAATGCACCTTATTTTACCCTATACTAATAATCTTTCTCAGATATTAGCTTCAGCATTCAGCAACAAGACTTCCACAGTCCTGTACTTTAACTGACAACAATGAGAATATTACTGCTCTCCTGTCCTATACACAAATATTATGCATTTAGTGGACAGACCATTTAAATTAAAAATCTGTTGAAACTTTTCAACAGGAAACCAAGACCCCACTCACATGGTGTCTTTCCAATGAAACATGTCACTCTCAAACAATGGTTTAGAGAGAGCCATTAAGCTTTGTGAGCATTAAAAAAAAAATAATAAAAAGAAATAACACTTTTTCCCGCCAAGTTTCTTCCTCCCCATTACATAACCGGTTTGTAAATGGTACATCCAAAGAACTTGTTCAATTAAAATTTACGGGATATTTATGCAAAACAAAATATGTGGTGTATCCTCTCTCATTTTTAGAGTTAATACCTATAGTTTTCCCTAGATAGATTGAACAAACTGACTCAATTTAAGTTCAATCTACTAAGTACCTTCAGCAACACCACCATTTTTAAACCACAAAAAAAAATTAAAATTCACCTACAGTTTTCCCTAGATATATTGAACAAACTGACTCAATTTAAGTTCAAGCTACTAGGTACCTTCAGCAAAATAATCATATAATATATATATATAATACAAAAAAAAAATATATAACTAAACTACAAAAGAGAGAAAAAGAAAAATATTTACCTAGATTTTTCCCTAGATAGATTGAACAAACTGACTCAATTTAAGTTCAACTACTAGTCTTAATCTCTAATACATCGATTTTGATATTAGATTCAAACACCTTCCGTCCTGTACTGGTTTCGTGGCCGCCATCTGTAACCTCTAAAATCTCTATTTCTGATTTATTAATCACAAAATATGATATGGGTTAAATAAGAGTTCTACAGACCAGGAGGAAAGGCTTTGAATATAATAACATTTATTATATGTAGTTAAAAGTCACGCTAATACACAAATCCCTAGCACATCAAGGCAGAAAATGCTAGGTTGAAATAAAATATATATATATATACGAAGGAATATAGATTATATTCCTTCAGACCGTGAGGTAAAAGCATGTTTAGTTACAAGTAGTTAAAACTCAAGCTAATACACAAATCCCTAGCACATCAAGGCAGAAAATGCTAGGTTGAAATAAAATATATATATGAAGGAATATAGATTATATCCCTTCAGACCTTGATCTACAAACATGTTTAGTTACAAGTAGTTAAAACTCAAGCTAATACACATTTATTGATAGGGTTACATAATATATATACAAATTACACACCAGACAGAATTTACAACACAATGTACAGTGTAGGTCCCCTGGATTACATGATATTTACATATTACTCACAGAACCATATTTACAATACAATATATAAGGTGCAAGTATAGAGTTATATTACCTGTTCAGTTCAGCCCATGATGACTGCTGTGTGTTTCCCCACCAGAAAAAAGGAATCGTTAGCTTTCTCACAAAGCATTATATCCCCCCCCCCCCTACTTCCTGTAGTGTGGCTAATATAATTCTCCCTAATTGGTCACCTAGTACATGTCTATTGGGCACAGCCTGATTGGATGAATCAAAGAAGGCTGTTGTTTACTACCCAGGTGAGATGTTATCAGGGAAAACAAAAGGCCAAGCTTTGAAGTTGAACTAATTACAGTAACACCAACACAACCCTCAATACTTTAAATATATATATTTCCCTCTAACTGAAATATATTTCTAATTACAATATTGTACAGATATTAATGTAGATTTCACATAAGCGCATAGGGCCACACCTTCAGAGCTGCATAAATGTGATTGGGCAGCTCTAGAATTGACTGGATGACTTTTCCCTGAAAGCCAATTCCCAGCTTTAAAAATCCATACCAAGCTGGCTGCTTAAGTAGCAGCTATGAGCTTGCTTTGTCCCCATGTATACCAGATGTTTACAAATGCACCTTGGTAGACAAGGGGTCAATGTGGATCAGTATATGCTAACAATTTTTTTCATCACACTATAACACCTTATTCAGATGCCAATAAATCTGGGTTGCTTTTGGCACAATACCTGAGAATGGTACAGTAACTAGGTCATGATCTGACACCATCAGGATCTCTAATGACCAGATCATCTGTAAATGATAATTAAAACAACAGTTTTAATAGTAGGCCATGATGTGCATAAAACAAAGGCCAATACCCCTAGGGGATGCTTTAGTAGAGATAGACACTTGTAGACAGAAGTATGCGTGTAATAAAGTAAACATTTATTCAAACAGTGTGCACAATGAAACAAGGGAATGCTCAGTAAGGCATAGTATGTTTACAGCAAAAATCGAGTCAGTAGATACAGTTTATAACATGTCAAAGGAGCAAAACATACAAAGCATTATGACAAGGATATAAACTTGCTTGGTACATATGGTAAGGAAGATGCCAACATGTTTCGGACTGTGGTCCTTTGTCAAGGCAATTAGGTATCCTTAGATTCTCATCTAAATAGATGGGGGGTCATAAAGTTAGTCTCAGTATACCAATACATTATATTTGCACTGTCAGAATCTACATTGCTAGAGGTAATTGATCTCATAGATAAAAAGCAATGAGGTACTCACATGTCCTACCAATGCTCAATTATTTGTCATATGGGGGAGCCACTGAGCGTGGTATCCAGAAAGTCAAAGATATGTGGAGTAAAAACAAGGTGTGCTTCGACACTGGGATAATAAAGCCTGCTGGAGACCCCTTCAGAATACAAGGTCCGGCACACAGGGTTTAGGGCTAGAAGCCCGAGTCCTGTATTGAACACAGTAGGTCAGCCAATGTATCACTGTAAAACAGGGTAGAGAAGGGGGGAATGGTAAGAGAAGGTGGACAAAGTAGTAATATATGCCTAGAAATGGAGTAGGCCAAGTATTTACCTGAGTATGCAACGTGGGTGGTGGATAAGAGGTCATCTCTGGTCAGTCAGCAGCAGAGTACTGAGGCCAGAGTGTGAAAAGTTTATAAGGGGTCAAGTAATGAGTAACAGCTGAGGGTAGGTGTGTATCACCATCCTAGGTGCTTGCACTGGTTGGCTAGTGTGTTTAGGGAGGCGGGCGCCAGGAGGCGCTAAGATAACCTCCCAGTGTGGACCTGCAGCTCTTAATTTTTTTTTTTTCAAAGAACTTAGAGGAGAACTTTCTTGTCAAGATAAGCAGGACAACTATTGCTAGAAAAATAGGTCTCCTGTAGCAGTAAAATATAAATGTTATGCAAACTATAATGTTGAAATACTTAGTGTGCTTGACCAGCAAATTCAAACCTTACACACTGTGGGAAAGAACCCATTAAGATCCTTAATATCCTTAATATAAGAGAGAGAATTCACCTTGTGTGGTCAGGCAGATGATCTGTGCTGTAATAGTAAAAGAGATTCTGAGTGACATCTCTGAGTACCTATGACGTTCTAGAGAATGTGAGATAAGGTGTGAAGCTGCTTCTAACCTTCTGTAAATTAGCAAAGGAGTAAGTCTTGCCTTTATTAAAAAAGAAAATAATATTCACAAAGATCTGGACTTCATGACCCTGAAATGTCAATTCTGGTTAGTCCTAGTACAGTCTTACCAAAGCATTTTTAATGAGGTTTAACTATAATGTTACATGAAATTGCATCTTGTCTCGGAAGCATGAAAGCTTTATAGACCTTATTCAAGATGATGGTCAGCGCAGTCTAGAAGCAAGATTTTAATAAATTCCTCATTGGCTACCTTGAGGTCCTTGATCTGCTCAAAGATGCCTCTAATTGCGAAAATTGTACATTCATAATCCATCCTCTATTTTAATATGTGTAATTTCCAGCTGAGATTGTAATGTTTCCAACTGTGAATAATTGACAGAAACTCTAGAAACAGTCTGTTCAAGCTTGTGCAAGATATTGTCAAGAAGATAACCAAAGTCCACAAAATCTTGCTTGAAGGCAATCTATAGTCCCAGCATACACTTTCATTTTATGACATCAGTATTGTAATAGCAATGCAAACAATAGTTATTTTTGACAATCCACTATAATAAGCTTGCTTGATAAATCTCCTTTCATCTTGTGAGTGCTGTCTGTCTGTTGGCCATTTTCCACAACTTCCTAGATTCCCTGCATGCTTTTGCTGCATATTTAGAATTTTTAAAGACTCCATATCAAATGGTATGGTATACTACCTGCAAGCAGTGATTCTTGTACTTACTCCACCTCCTGGGACTCCTCCTCTCAGCGCCTCTGTAGTTCAAAAGTCAGGCTCCTTGACACAGTATTGCCTATCAGCAAGTCATAGTGATTATATGTCACAAAATTAAAGTAAGTAAATGCGTGGCGATCTTACAAAGTAGGTTTACAGGCTTTAAAATCATTTTGATTAACAGTAGTAGGCTAGAAATAATTGAATAACAATGTAGAAATTAATATATAATTTCACATTTTGACCATAGATACACTTTTTTTCTTTAATAATATGTGCAGGGGCTTTAGTGAATTATGTTTGTAACAAATCAGCAATCTGTGCCATAAAGGACAGTGTTACCTGAATATTCTGGCACATCAGATGGAGGTGTCAGTGCATCATAGGGCTCTGTGATAGGAAGAAAGCTGTATTATTTTGGCTAAGTAGAATATCAGCATTGTCTTTTATCTAGCTGTGATGCAGGAGAATCATGGCCTCTCATTTCAGCCATGGCCTGAGATAGCAACTGACTTGATAACAGTGGATAAAGGGTTCATCTTCTAATGCAGGTTTAGCAAGGTTTCTTGGGGACTGACAGAAAGTGTTTTGCACCATAGAGGCAGTTTTTTTGTGTATCTTTGTCTCCTTGAGGCAATGGAGTAGCAGGTTGCTGCCAACTGCATGAAACAGCCGCCGCCATCAGGTGGGTCTCCGATGCTGTGTGATCAGGGAAATCTGTCCATGCCATCAAGACAAACAGCTACTAATAGCTGGAGCAACCCCTCAGGTATGTCAGCAGATGTCTGCTACAGGTCTCAAAACAAAAAAAAACAGAATAATGTAAGCTGGCAGTACTGCCGGGCTGCGGAACCTCTTAGATCACGTCTGCCACTGATAACCTACACATCCATACATTCCCTTTATATAGGAAGAAAATACTAGAGAATATGCCAAATACCATCACAGTGATAGTAAATATTTTTTGTTTTATTATTATTTGTTGTTTTTGTGATTTTGCCATTATATTCGTAAATGTTTTGCAGCAGAATACACAGTAGACATGCCTACATAGAAAATCCAAAACAATAATAATAAAAAAACAAAAGCTAACTGTAAAAGCCCTGTTGCTTGCTAGTGTTCACTGACTTATAGGAGAACATTTGGCAGTTCAGTCCTCGATTTTTACCAGAATTCAGATTTTGTTTTAAGGGACAATGTTCAGTTAATGAGATTACATAGTAGTCAATCATTCATCATTCATTATTAGTCTTTCTCTGACCTCTACCTTTTTTACTGAACCTTTTCTGTCTTTTGCAAGTTTTGACCTTAGAGGTTTATTGATTTTTTCCTTGCTGTCTAACCTTATAAAACAAATCAGGGTTTTGACATGAACTAACCCTATCATGAAACCAATATATAACCTGCCATTGCTGACCTCTTTTTGAAAAAAAGCTACCGTGTTTATCGGCATATAACGCGCACCGGCGTATAACACGCACCCCAAGTTTAGGAGGGCATTTTAAGGAAAAAAAGTTTTAGGAGGGAAGTTTAGGGGAAAAAAAACAGCTTGCCCAGCATCATTTGAAGCTTGCCCAGCGTCATTTGCAGCTTGCCCAGCGTCATTGCAGCTTGCCTAGCATCATTGTAGCTTGCCCAGCGTCATT